>JBAMDO010000246.1:0-78820 GCA_037074765.1 Mansonella perstans | reverse complement strand
AATAAATAATAGTGATTGAATTAAATAAAAAAAAATTTTAATGGATGAATTAAAAAAGATCTAAAGTCAACAAAAAAAAAGTTGATATAAGAAAGATTAATTATTTTGGGGGAAAAAGTGATCAATTAAAAATATATGGATACAGTTTTATGAATTTCATCGGATATTATTTATGGATTATATTGCAAATATTTATGGATTACAATTGAAAAATTATTCATCATTTTATGTTGTTTAATTTTCTATTTGAGATAACAAAAAAATGTCTGATAAGTGCAAATCATTCGACTGATAAAAAAAAAAAAAAAATATCAAATATCTGTACCTTATGAATTCGTTTGAACTGTAAAAAAAAATTTTTCCAAAACATTTGACACTATGCTGATAAAAAAAAAGAAAAAAATGTGCAATTTTGGTGACAGTTTATTTGTTGTGTAAGCAAGGACAAAAAGAATAAAAATAAACTAGAAATGTTCAACATTTAAAAAAAAAAAGTAGGAAATTGGAATTGGAAAAAAATTTAAATTGGAAATGGAAATTATAAAAAAATAAAAGAAAAGTTATTAGAAATGTTTGATTTCTACGAAAATAACAAATATTTCCTGGAGAAGGTACGAGGAAGGTATGGAAGGAAAAAAAACCTGTAATACAATTATCATAACCTGAAATATATTTTAAAATAATTTGTGCAAAAAATAAATTTTATTGCGCTAATTGTACTGTAGGATCTATCATCCTACAGCTACATAATTTTAAATAGCATTCCAATTAAGTCAATTCTACTTGTTTGTGTCTTGAATTTGTCGACTTTTTTTTCACAGTTTTAAAAGTAATTTGATAATTTTGTTCCATAATAACGAGCTATTACTTATGGTTGGCATAAGTGGAAAGATTTTAACTGGTAGGGTTAAACTGAACTATTATTACACTTAGATGAACTTTTTAAAAGTTATCAATTAAAAGTGTGCGATTTGATCTGAACATATTTATCAAATCTTTATTGACCCTCTCAAAAAGTACAGCTATTATTAAAGTAGAGATGAAATAAATCATCTACAACAATAATAATCATTAGGTGTAAATTAAAATATCTGCAATAGCACTAACTAAATAACAAAATACTTGCGACAATAAGAAATGTTAAAGAAATAGCAAAAATTTTTAAAATGGATTTATACTATAAAATTTAAAAAAAAAAATGTCGAACCGTATTCTCTTTTTAATTCAATTCATATTGCACAAATTTAATAAATTAAATCTCAAAAGAGTTGTCATATCATTTGATTAAATGAAAAATTAGTTAGAAAACCTAAAAATACTTCCGAAACTCCAATAGCACCGGAATTTTCCCTTTTCTTTTCCTCACCAACAAAAAATAGGAGGAGACGGAAATATTGCATAGCGAGCGTAGCAAATTCCGTTTTTCGTCCGTTTTTTTTTCAAACTTGCCGATTTTTAAGAGTCTTATCGATATTTCTGGACCGGATTCCTGTGTTTTTGTTGGTTAAAATATGAGAATATGCGGGGATGATACTTCCGTAATTTTCATTTCTTTTTAAATTCATTAAACTTGGTAGTTCTTTTTTCTTTGCCGACCTAATAAATTTCACGATGACTATCTCTGATGTGGATTATTTGGGATATAGTAAAATGTAAAAACAAATTGATTGACAAAAAAAAAATGGCATGTTTTAGTTTAATTAATTAACGATAATGATGTTAATATCACGTATCATATTTTATCAATAAATTCTGATCGATTGATTATAGGTAATGAAATAGATTTTAATGAAATAGAACAAAGAAAAAAAAAAGTAGAGTTAATCTATAATTTTTTCTTTTCTTCTTACTTTTTTTTATCTGCACAAGTTCAGTTCATCGAGAATTCGAAATATTCCTTTTTTTTTTCACAGATAAACTCATATTTTGTCCTTCGCAACTATAATTTGCCTATCTTTTATGGGTTCTAGAATCCATGTGGAAAAGGATATCCTTATTCTAGAATCCACGTGGAAAAAAATATCCTTATTCAATAGTATTGCAGTAATTTTTAGTGAATTTGAAAATTGCGCTGATAGCCTAAGTATTTTCAGATTTGTTCTTTATGTATTTGTAAAAGGAAACGAACGGATAAACAGTAAGTGAATTGATGATTAGAATTTAAAGAGAAAGAATAGGACTAACGATTAGAGCGTAAAAAAACGATTGAAATTGGAGATACGGCTTTGATATGTCAGTGTTTAATTGGCAAGAAAATAGAGAGGAATTGCGATTCACTGATTCAGATAATATAAATGAGGTTACATGTAATTAATTATTATTTTGCACGTCTTTTTCTCTTTTCTTTTTTTTTTTAAGTATTATTATTTCATTTTCTCGTATAATAAAGTATGTAGCTAACTTTGGATAAGAGCATTTAGTTTTTTAAAAGATTTTTTTTTTTTTTTTTTTTTTTTTTTTTGCAATTTTTAATACTAATAAAGTATTTAGCAAAATATTTTTCTATATTTTTGCTATTGCGTTTGTATTAAAGATAATATAACGAGTAAAAAATTAACGATAAGTGACATTGATAAGATAATAATAAATTCTATTTCAAAATAAATGAATTATTTTAAAAAAAAAATTGTTTTGGAAGTTTACATTAGTCTAAATGGTGGCAATTTGTTTTATATTGATTTGTTGGCTGTTTACCTATAATGTGTGTATTTCAACCTGTTTATAGAACTCTTGTTATCGTCATGCAGTAAGCAGTGGTGAACCGTCGTTAGATGGTTCTGTTGATGAAGAACGTGCTGCATTGAGTGATTCTGATCTAGCTGGTGTTGCAAGAATACATGTGATTTTTTTTATTTATTTTCGAAAAAGTTATTTGAAGTTATTTTCGTTTGGGTTTCCCAAAGAGCATCACTAATTGTTTGCAAATTTTTGATTTTTGTATTTCAAATTTCAAACTTCTCTTGTAATTATTGATTTCACTTTAATTATTAAATTCCGATATTTTAGACTTTGGCAACCAAGGCAAAAGGTCCATCCAGTGATGCTCTGGAAACAGAATGTCGTACTGAGCAATTCCTTTCTGTTTCCAATGGCGTGCATTGCTCAGATTCCACAGAGAATTGGAATGATGTTTTGGGTAGTGGACAGTTGTTCTATAAGGTAGCCTTTTAATTACAATGCTCATAAAATCGTTGAGATTGATTTTGTTTAAATATAATATTTTCCTAATATATTCGAGCATTCCTGGCATATAATCTAGTTTCGAATTCACTCGTTTAGTTTACGTCGCAGTATAAAACTCCACTCCCAGCTATTTTCTCAATTTTTGCTTCTTTCTCCTTTTTCTATCTTACTATTCCTTTATTCACTAGCGTGTAGTGTCCATTGGTGAGCAGCCTAAGAGACAGCACATGATAGCCACGTTGCGCTGTATCGTTCTGATCTATCTTGGGTTGCTCATAAAATTTTTTTTGCAAGTGAACTTTTTCAAAGTATTCCAACAAAAATTAAATACTGCAATAATTAAACAAAATGAAAAGTGGTTTAATATCACAATTGATTCAAAAAGGATCAATAATTGAATAATAATCAACTTTGCATCGGTACTATTGGTCAGGTATTGAATGAGTTGCTCAGTTGAATGAAGTGCAGATTTCAGGTATTGAAAGCTGGTGATGGACCAAAAGCCCGGAATGGTCAAAAGGTAACGATTCGAGTTGTAGATACAGGATTGGGAACAGACAATGTCACCGAAAAAACATTTATTCTCGGTTTTAGTATGGTTATCGATGGTTTGTTGCACTTTTTTTTTATGTACTATCTTTCTAACAGATGCTTTAGATTGTTAGAGATTAGTTATGCACTAAAAAACAAAAAAATTGTTCTTTTTTATTTGATATATATAAATAGGCTTTAAGTATTTCTAAACGTTGTACGTGTGCCCAGTCGTAAGTGTATTCATTTTATTTAAAATAATCATGGCAGTAGAACTTAAAGTTAGGGCCATTTTTCCAATGAAATCTTTATTTTTTTTTTTGTACTTATTTTTTTAGCGTGGGAAATGGTATTGCAATTGATGCATGAAGGCGAAATTGACGCCATAAAAAGTGAACATCGTTTTGCATATGGTAGCATAGGTGATCCAGAACGCAATATTCCACCGTACCAGAAGATGGAATATGAAATTGAACTGATCAGCATTACTGATGGACCACTATATACTACACTGCCGACGGATGAATTGGTGAAACATATCACAGAATTGAAAGAAAGAGGCAATTATTTCTATAATAGAAAGGAACTGGAGAAAGCAATATATGTTTATAGGAGGTGAGTATGCATAACTTAGATCTAAAGGAATTGGAACTTGAGAAATTTATAACTCTAGGTGCTTCTCTGCCATCCTATCTTTTTTGCTTGTTGATACTTTGGAAAAGTTCCAGTCTTGAATGTAGTTTATGCTAACTAAAACATCTTTTCCCGCCCAGAATTGACTGATTTATTAGCAAAAATTTTGCTGCTTTCCAGAAGTACCGAATTGATTGATACGCCCATAGAAGATGAAACACTGCGAAATTTGTTATCTGTGATTCACTCCAATTTGTCTGTTTGCTATGCAAAGGTTAGGGATTTTTTTCGCTTTATAATCCATTTTGGACCGATTTTTACGCTCCCGATTCTGTAGAACATGAAAATACGTAAAAACGATAAGTAGGTTTAACTTTTAGGGTGCATTGATTCTCGTTCTGATTATATATACGACTCAGTGCCTTACAGTGTCATAATACGTCTTGAATTGATAAAGTGATGGTAGTCGATTTTGCTGTGGATTATTTCGTCTTAATTGGAATGCGAATATTTATGGAGAACTGACTTTTTGGCTACATTTTCTCCAACCTCACGTATTATATACGGTAAATTCTTTGTCAGTTCACTTCCTAATGTAATTTTTTCTAGCTTTGCGACTGGAAGTTAACTTTGGATGCTTCTAGTAATGCACTGAATTTGAATGCTGGCAACACAAAAGCACTGTTCAGACGAGCAAATGCCTATGCAAATTTGAATTTCATTGAAGAAGCAATCGACACGCTGAACATCGCACATCAGATTGATCCCCATGATGAGGTCAATTTTAATTTATTCAATTCTGAATCAAAAAAAAAAAAAGAAATATTGCAAAGGATCCCGAGCATTCTTGTACTTTCGTCCAACTTAATTTCATTTTCACCTTGTTGGTCAGCAGCTATGCAACATAGCTGCTGATCATGCTACTAATTTAATGATTATCTTGCTATATTTTTAGCTTATTGTTAAAGAACTACGCCGTTTGAAAGCGCGTCTGAAGCTGTGCCGTGAGCAGGAACGTTCACTGTATAAACGAATGTTAGCTGGAGCACAGAGTGATACTGAACATCGAAATTATTTTATTGGTCCATTAAGATATTCATTGCTTGCATTCTTCATTGTTGTATTTGCTTTATTTATTCATTTCCTTCGTGTTGTTATGGATTGGTAATACAGTAACTTTCGACTAGGACGATCCAGATTTCATGAACATTTTAAATTCTCTTTGGGATTGAGCAGATCTGAAAGAAAATCTTTAAAAAGAATTTAGAGCAATATTTTCGGCAGTTTGATTGTAATCATCGAAGGTTTAATTTAATTAGGAGAATTTCGAAAAAATCATTACCATTTGTAATACTCACGGTTACATTCACTTCACTTCCTATATACTGGCATTAATGATCATAAAAATTTGTTCCTTTGAAGTTTTTTGAATTGTAGGCGGTTCAAAATGAAGAAAATAACTGAGATATTAGTTTTACAAATTTAGCAACAAATCACTAAGTTCCCGAAACAGAGGTTCCAAAATATGCCAGTTCTGACAAAAATTTATTCGAAAAACGAAAACAAATCTAGACTGTTTGTCATCTTGCTTGGGTGGAAAAACTTACACAATAATATAGGAGCAATCATTTTAGAAAACCATGAAATGGTTTCAAGGAGGCATGTCACAAATTAAATTATAAGCCGGTATAGCTAAAAAACCTGCGCACACAATACCAAATGAATCAGACATCGAAACGAAACCCAAGCTGAATTCTCTTCCTTCCACTGAGATCTGAAATTTTAATAAAATTTAATTTTAGAAGGGGACACCATTTCTATATTGGGACAGGGGACAGGGATAGTGATATTGAAGAACGATTGGACATGGACTAGCTGAGTAAGATGTTTGTTAAATTAAACGTCCTTATGACTTAACTACCGAACTGTTATGCAGATCAAGCGAAACTGTTCTGGACGGCAGCTAATGTATATCGATGTACCTGAACTAAGAGGCTTCAGATGATTTTCCTAGATCTTGTGAAATAAAAGATAAAACAAAAGGAAATATTTTTTTTCCACATTTCGACTTCATTATCTGTCATACTGCGACATGGAATTCTGGGTAATTTATCGACAATTTTGTGTTTAAATTGTATGAAATCACACTTATCATACGATGGACTGAAGTGCTGGACATCAGCTGATCAAGTGAAATCAGGGAAAAACACCAGGGTCCTCAAAAGATAACTTGCTAAGTTTTAAGGAAAATGTATCATAACAAACTCAAAGTAACTCACAATAACAATCTGAATCGGTAACGAAACAGAACAACTAAACACTTCCAATTTTTATTCAACTGGACAAATTAAACAGTTTGTTCCATAAGAAAGCAAAGCAATCTGCAAATTTATTAACTCACCGAATTATGTAGTAAATGGAAGGTGTTAACGTACGCCACTCCGCCCAATAATCCTTCGTAAAAAACAATAATAAATACAATAAGGACATGTGGTATGAATGATTTCAGAGCATCCCAAAATAGAATGACGGCATTTATTATCTGGAAATACATAAAAAGATGAGACTAGCAAAAACATGTTGAAATGCATGCAGTGCTGCTAATAATTCATGTTTTGGAAAATAGAATGAAAAGTACATTAATGAAAAGTATATTAATTAAGAATGTGTTAGGAATAAGAAAAATATTTCAAAATTTCAAAATATGTTTCATTTGGAGTTAAATCTCTTACTTGTAAAATAGGAATTAGAGGTATAGAGGATGGTCGAAGCTGGATAAATCCAACAGATGAGCGCGAAACAAATACTCCGAACTGATAAAGCACCTGCAGTAATTGAAATATCAACATATTCAACTTTGCAAAAATGCGAAGTATTTATCTTGATTTTTGAAAGTTCTATAATACTTACTTGATACCAACGGTACTGCCCATTCTGACCGATACCAAAACCATGTGCACAGTCATAAACAAGTAACTCTAGCTGCAAAATTTTTTGCATTGAAAAAATTTTTAAACAATGAAAACACCAGTTACTTTCCGTGAAAATAACCGCTTAATTCAAAAACTGATCCTCCAGAAATAAAATAAAATTGTGGGATATTTTAAGGCAAGAAAACATGCTATGCAATTAGAACGCTACGACTTGTAATATATCTTCTGTAATTATCTCATAATAGTAATCATTATCAACAGAAAAAGAAGATCTCTCAAGAAGCACTTCAGTGATTCCAAAACAAGTTAGAATTTCTGGATAACTTACCAATCCTTGATTAATAAAATATTCCGCAAAATAAACCAAAGCAAGTGGAAACATATATTTCAAAATAAGAGGCTGTAAAATGAAAAAAAAAATACGGAGAAATTATGCGACTTGTGATTTATTTGTTAAAGAATAATTTATTCGTTAATATATTAGTATGATCTTAATATATTTGTATTACACTAGCATAATGTATACAGCTATCCTGTCAATTTGAAGCCTATTCCCATATTACAAAGATCTGCAATGTCATTCACAAATTATTTTGTCATTCTCATAAAGTATGAAATTATGGTAACAAATTTCGTTACCTTCGCTATTATCAATTTATCTTTGAAACTTTGTTGCTCGATGACGGGAATGATGCAGTCAACAGAATCATCATAATTATCTATAAAGAAAAAAAATGTCACATTATCGAAATATCTCAGAAATTTTTCGACGTCTGCCGAATATGAATTGATATTATGATTAATATAACAATATTTTAACAAAAACTTCATAACCAATTCCCAGAAAGTTCCATTTATAAGCTAACATATCGAAACATTAACTAATCAGTTGTGCTGCTTCATCACCTCTGCTTATATCGCTGCTTCTTCGCCTGCTTAATGCTGAAAATTCGCCATTAAATTCAAATTTGATATAAATTCTTATATTACAGAATATGTCATTCATTTATTAGCGTTCGAAAAAAAGTATCGAAAATTTAAATAATTTAAAATTGATTTTTTGTAGGACAAAAAGTCAAATATTTACTTGTGTAGGTGTTCAAATATGTTGATGGTCTACATATTGATACTCGCTTTATACTTTCAGGTAGCACCAATAACTTCCAGTAACTAAAAATTTGTGAAACATTAACAAGGAATCACATAAGTTAGGGAAATGTACACTTTTTAATGGTAAATCTAATTTATACTATATGTTATGAATGGCAAAAGTTATATATATGGACAAAAGTTTACGTGAAAGCAAAAGTGAGTGGAACAACGAGCATAAGCAATAGCGCATTCTGGGGTGTCGATCCCAACATATGATTATCAGTTAGTATTGCATAAGCAAATGAACCAAAAATTCCGGCGCCGCCCGTTCCAGATGACCATGCTCCCACCACATTACTGCATTCAGTATTAATTTATTTGTTAAATTTTTTATATTTCAAATTTAAAAACTTTTCTGAAAACACATATCAGCAAGACTTTGACCGGAAAAGATCGTTGCTCCGACTCTAACTTCAGTCAGAGTTTCACCAGTATGTTACTCTTGAAATATTTTAAATACTGAGTGTCAAGAAGTCTCTGCATTTTAATTTATTGACAGGAAATATCTTAACTAAAAGTTATTCTTAGACACAAAATAATTGAGTGTACTTCAAAGCATTAATTCTTTTTCAATAAATTTTATTTCTCAAAACGTTGTTTGTTGATACTATAAATAAACAGTAAATAATTATTACGAATCGGATATGGTGGTCAATTAAGTTCAAACGCAATCGCTTACTTAGAGAAAAAAGTGGTCAATGAAAGAAAGGTAACTTCTCCAAGACCGGCTCCAATACTTGCTAAGACAACACCTGGAAATACTATTAACATTTCCATGCGAAACTTTAGCGTTAATGTATCCAATAGCATTGCATACTGGAACATAATGGTGCTCGACACTACGTAAAGAAAAGTTTCGGTAGAAACAAATGAGTATGTAAGCTAAGAAAAAAACAAATGGAAAAAAAAAACACGAAATTTGCAAACACAAACAGAATTAATTTGCCCAAAAGTCTATTCGTCTTCTCTTGATTTTATAGGATAAAATGAAAAAACCAACCAGTTAAACCGATAAGAATATTTCGTGAAAAAGCAACCACCAAGAGGCTGCTTGTCTGAAGAAGAACGATGAACAAATGTCGCACACTGTAATTCACATTAATTTGCTCAAACTAAAACTGCAAAATAATTGAGAACAAGCTGAACTTTGCTAAAAAAATTTTAGTTGGCTGCACTTCTCACCCAAAAGGGATATGATGCATAACAAATGGGCACAATATTTTTATAATCAAACATGGTATGATATTTGCTAATAACACTGAACCGGTCGATAACGATTTACATTGGCGGTGAATAATTGAATCCTGAAATATTAACGTTGTTCAATTATATGATAACATTATTAGATTGCTATGCAATAAAAAATAACAATGACAAATTATCCTAAATGATAAGTTGTCTGAGAAATGATAAACTATCTATGATAATTATAACCCATAAATCAAATTTAAGCAGAACTGTAGTCTCAAATTTATTATTAATAAAAAACTAGAGAGAGAATGAGAAAAGAGAATGAATGGTAATTTTTGTACAAGAGGTTAAACCCAATCACAAACAATTCTCTCGTCTTGATCTATACAGTAGTTGAGAAACAAATTACAAAAGGTAAAAATGATCTATCTTCTTTATCAGCTACCATCAATAACGAAGAAGGAAGACTGGAAGAATAACCTGGCAAGGGTCATCAGTACTTCTGGATGACGCTTTAGAACCATCTTTCACTGACAATATATCTTCTGCTGCACTAAGCATAATCACATAAGCAAAATTGTTACATAAGCCGAGCATCCTGAATAATAATGATCTAAATGAAAGAATCATTTCGTAGAAACGAAGAGATATACTTTATCTATGGCATAATGAGTTACAATCAAGAATCAAATTATATAATGAGTTACAATCAAGAACCAAATTATCATTAAATATCGGAAATTGAAAAAAAAAAATTAATTTTTAGGGAATGAGGAATATTAAGATACCGTTTCACCATATAATTCAAGTCAATTTTTTTTAATACACTTACCAAAAAGAAAACTGATTTCTTGAGCTTCTGTGGCTATTTGAGACATCGTCAACTGTTGGCATTTTTTTTAACGATTCAAAACTTTCCAGTCTAAGGATTAAATGTCATATATGTATCACAGTTGAATCTTGCGCAGTAACTGGAAATGCAGAAAAACAAAATGAAGAAAATAGACGAAACGGTGGAAAAGAAAATTGAAACAAAAATTTATTATAGATATCTTAATTATTTGGCTTTTATTTTGCACCGCCATCAATTAATGATTTATAGAAACAAAATTAAATACAAGAACGATGTGTAAATGTTTAAAAAATAAATCAAAATTCCAAATTCTATCACAATTTTCTCCTACATTATCTTCTCAAGCTTATCAATTTTAATTCGGAAAAATTTCTCAATCCCTAATTCTTCTCTCATTATAACATCATTTCAAGTTATTTGTTGGCTAATCAAGATAGCAAATATCAAACTTACATAAATGTCCCAGTTTCCATTTTACTCCAAGCCAAGTCATTTCTTACAGTTGCTTTTTCTTGGATCATTTTTTTCATAGTCCCTTTTTTAAAAATATACAGGCCAGAATGAAAAAATTAAATTCCTCCACTTAATTATCATAAATTTGAATATTTAATTGAATTATTTGACTAGCAAAAAGCCACTGTTGACTGGAAATTAATGAAAATTAAGATTTGGAAATAAGATATCGGAAAAATTTTAAAAAGTCAAGTAAATAAGCAAGAATATGTAAAACTTGATAAAACATTATAGCTAGTAATTTTTTTGCTTTAATTTCCAATATCTTAATTTTCCGTTTATTCTATTCTCATATATATTATTTTAATTACCAACACAACTTCTCCTAATTATCATTAAAGAAGCCATTTGTGAATTGCAATAATTCACTTATCAGAAATTAATCGATCTCTACCAAAAAAAAAAAAAAAACTCTTGAATATTATCATCAACTAAAATTAAATCATTTTTATGCCATTTTGAAGCGATAAGATTTATAATGTTAATATTAGCTGGTTGAAGAAGTTTTTCAAAAAAATAAAGCATGAATGAATTTCATGCTTTATTTTTGAATTTTTATTTTACTGCCCTCGCAAAACAATCTACCGGTATTTAATGATTTGTCAAATTAGATTGAAATTTTTCGGAAAATTACGATTAAATCATTACTATCAGATAATGCAGTGAACAATATCAACATAGTCTATCATTATGTTATCGTTGTTATTGTGATAAATTTTATTGATTAAAATTTTTTTCTATCAATCATTTTCTCTAGAACATCACATTAATTTATCATTCAATTTCATATCGCAATTGCAAACTTGCAATACTTATGCAATGCATGGAAAACATTAACTTTGCTACAGTGTTTTTTTTTTACTTTTTTTCTTTTCCAGAACAAGTAAGGATCTTTAAATAAATAATGAAAATATGGAACAAACATACTGAAAACGAATTATTGCATGAAGGAATTAACCAAGGTTTGAAAGTATTTGCAGCGAAATGAATTCATCAGTTAAATTTGCATAATTAAAAAAGCGCAAAGGAAAAGGGATATTAAAAAAGTGAAAATTAAAAATTGAAAATTGAAAGCTTAATGAAAAATGCTAATGACAAAAAGTAATGAGAGAAGAAGGTTATATATATAGTTTAGTAATGTATTCGCTTGCATCATTGCTAATATTTTCCACTACTTTTTGACATCCTAATTTAGTAAAGTTTAATTTTATTCAAATGATTCTTAAGGGTTATTCAAATGCAAAAAAAAAAATGTCTTGTTGATAGCAACACACATACACATATATGTTTATATTTATAATTGTATATTTGATAATGTGATAATTGCTGTGAGATAATTGGTGATAGTTTTGGTGACAGTTATTCTAAAACGAATTTTTGTACCTTAAAAAACCATTAACGAATTGCTTCTTTTTTTTTGTTGCCTAAATTTTTTATTATGACAAATAAAAAGTTACATATTCGCTATTACAATAAATCTTTGCAACTAAAATTTAAGGCAATCGAAATTTTGCAAAAAATATTTTTGATTTAAGAAATTTGAAAAAAAAACACACACACACAAAAAGTTTCATGCAAGCGCAAATTAAAAATATTAATATGGTACTTTCATAATCTTTAAAAATTTTTGAAATAACAAACTATAAATACAATTTGTTGTCATTTTATAATTTTCTCTTCAAAACATTTAACTGAAAAATTTTAATAAAACAGAAAAAAACTTTAAGCTTTTTTTCTTTTCGATTTTAAATGCTAAAATTACATTCATTTCCAAATTTTTTTCATTTTCATTCATTTCCAGTTTTCCTTTTTCTGTTTCGTTTTTCCATTTTTATTTTGAATGGAAAAAAAAGAAAAGTCACTTTTGTTTCGATTAATAAAAAACAAAAAAAAGATTGGACAAAAAAAAAATTTTAAATTGTTTTCAAAGTAATTGAAAACACTCTAGCAGTATCATCAATCAAACATTTTTTTTTCCTTAATTTTCTTGAATTATAAATACACAAATACAGACGGACAGACACAGACAGACACACACACACAGACACATGCACCACTATTTCAATCATTTTCAAAATTTTTTTGTTTCGTTTTTTTGAGTGTTTTTTTTTTTTTTTTGTTTTTTCATTTCATCTTATAAAGTAGTTGAAATTTAATCGTACATACTTTCTTTAAGGCATGCATTTATCAAAAGGCCTTTCTTTCCAGTAATCTTTCTTTCTTCTGATTTTTTTCTTTGCCTAAATTCATTGGGCATTTGAAAAAAAAAAATCACTCAATTCTTGATGAATTTTTGATTAAATACAATTCTATCTATCACATACCAAATTTTCACAAAATTTATTTCAATTTTTTTTTCAATTTTGTTTTTTCATCAAAAAAAAAAGACGGATCGGAAAAACGTTACAATACGCGCAAATGACAAATTAATCAAAAAGCGCAGCCAATGTTTTATATATGTGTGTATGTGCATGCATGTGTGTATGTATGTTTGTGTGTGTATGTGTGCATTTGTTTATGTATGTGTGTGTATGTATGTGTGTGTATTTGTTTATGTATGTGTGTGTATGTATGTGTATATGTGGGTGTGTATGTGTGTGTTGTGAACATATGTTATAGTTTGGTCATTTTATTATTTTGTCGTTCAATTGAAATGACAGTTTAATTTTTACGAAATTTTTCAATCAATGAATTTCATTTAATTTTTTTTTTTAAAGAAAGCAAAAAAGCATTTTAATAAAAAAAAAGCAGTAATAATTATCATTCTAAAAGATAATATTTCCATATACTATTTGAATTCTGCACAATAATAATTTTATTAAAAATTAATTAAGAATTATAACAATTTCAATTTTATTTAAATTTAATCATTTTGGAAATTCGGTCAATTTGAAATTTATTAAAAGATTTTTTTCATTCACTTTTTTCTTTCGCATCCATCAGATTTCATGTAATTAATTCATTACCTTAAATAGATATTTCGTTGTAATATTAATTAGAGTGTGAAAAAAAAAAGTTAAAATGGAAGATGTTAAAAAATAAATGAAAAAGTATTACTTATTTTTAATGATATAAGAAATGAAAACTATATAAAAAATTAATTGATCGATTAATTGAATGATTGATTAATTGATTGGTCGATTGATTGATAAATGGAAAGCAATTTTAGTCTTAGAAATACAAGAAAAAAATATTGTTAATGAATTAATGAAATTCATAAATTATCATAATAAAATTAATTTCGCCACATTTTAATGATTAAAAAACCTAGCGCAGTATGATTTTTAAAAATATTCATTTTACTATCAAGCATTCTTTCAACCAATCAATTAATCCATCAAGTTAATCAATCAATCAATTGATCAATCAATTATTCTATCAATTGATCTGTTAATCAATCCTATTTATTAATTCCGACATTGTTTGAAATTCCCAAAAAAAAAATTACGTCAGGAATTATTTTTGGTCATTTTCATTTCACTTTACATTTGCAAAAATTTGTTAAAATTATTTTGAAAGGATATCTTCAAATTTTTTTTTTTTTGGAATTATCAGAAGTACGGTAAAGAGAATAGTGGAAAAAGTAGAAAATTTTAATTTCTTTGCTGCCCTCTCTTCTCTTTGAAAAATTAACTGGCCAAGAGAGAAAGAGAAAGAGAGAGAGAGAGAGGGAAATAAAAGAGAAGTGTTAGGGACAATTCAAAAAAAAAATCAAATATTTTAGTCTAAAATTAATTTTACGATCAGTGATTATATTTGAAGCTTAGGGAAATGAATGCATAATTGTTTTTTCAAAAGCAAAAAAATTGATTTCTTAAAACAATGATTTGCGATCATTTTTTTCCAATGATGATTTAAATAAATTAATCAATAGATTTGGATGAATTTTATTATCGGTGATATTATCATTATAAATCAAATATTTACAAAAATAGCAGTAATGATAAACAATAACAGCAATAATAACAACAATGACAATAACAACAATAACAACAACAATAAAACAACAGTAACATCAATAATAATAGTAAGGTAGCTACAATAACAACAACAATAATAATAATAGCAGCAGCAATAACAACAACAATAACAATAACATCAGTAACAATAATGTTACATAAGAATGAATCACTGATTTTTGCATGAAAAAATAAAAAAGTTCATCCTGAAAAACTTTTCATAATTAAACTCTTTTTTTCTTCAAAGTGTACAATGCAATGAAGTTGCACTTATCAACAAGATATCTGAAATTGGCAATTCTTGCCAACTTAAGTAAATAATCCATAAAAGTAAAAGAACTCATTCATCTTCTAATTATCATTACACGCATGAACATGAGCCTTAAGTTAGGTTATTGCATAGTGCTTTATTTAAAGTTTATTTAAAGGATCCATTAATAATTAAAAAATGAGGATAACATTTAATTGCAATTACTACTACATCCATAGAATCATTGATATCATTGCTTATCACCTGTTCTGAAACTAATAACTGTTATTGATAATGATAATGAGTTCATGATAAGTAGTAAACAGTATTTTTCAACTATTTTGCATCTATTATCATCTTCATTAATACATCCTGAAATCCATCAGGTATAATCATTTCACTTTTCCTAGTAGTAAATCCTTCATCGCCGATATTTTCTTCCACGATGCACAAACAATAATCCTTCCAATTTTTACATCAGTGGTCATCCTTATTAATTAATTTACGTTGGAATCTATATTGAATAAGGTGTAATGTCATTATCAACTAAGTTAAAAACTTAAAAAAAAATTAATTTGAAAATTTATTTAAAGGATCCACTTGTTGAGAATATATTATGTTATTATAGAATTAAAAGAAAAAGTTTTCAAATTTTTAATAAAAAAGTAATCAAGATTCTCATTTTTTCCTCTTCGATTTCTGCTATTTCTCTTATCTTTCTCTCTCTCGCTCCCACTCTTTATCTCCCTCTCTCTCTCTCTCTCTTGAAATAAAATTTATTTTTGGAATTTAAAAATAAAGAAAAATGGACAAGTTATAGCTTAGGCTTGCATTATCAACTTGTTCATTTATTTTTAAAACTGATTGAAAAAAGAATGAAAAAGAAAAAAGTCTTAGAGTTTTTTATCGATGATGAATCCGGAAATTGTGTACTTTTTCTTTTGCCTTATATTTCATCTATTCTTTTTTAAAGACTATTAAAAAAAAAGAAAAAATTGAAGAAATCTTTTTCAGGAAATCAAATATTTTTCACACTCCTTAAGTCTTCAAGTTATCAATTTCAGATATCATCAAATTTGTTTATTTTAACATTTCACTAATTTATTTTCCTTTTAATCAAAAACTCTTTATCAATTTATGGAAAATTTTCTGCCAATAAATGATAAGTGAATGATAATGATAACGATAGTAAATGAATGATGTCACCGTTATCAATTCAAGATAGCCTTCCAATACAATCAATGATAAGCGTAAATGTACGGTAATTAGATATTGATAAATTTCATTCATCAACTTTTTCAAAATTCTTGCCAATAATTATTTTAAAAAATAAATTTCATCCTGTATGATCAATAATTAATTTGTTGTATGAATTAAGCATTTAACAATATACAGTATCTCATTGTTAAAATAAATCCAAAATTATCAAAATGGAATGCTTAATCCATTTTTTGAAATTTTAAACTGACTCATCAATTACTGAAACAATAAATTCGAATTAAGCTACTATTGTCAAATACATTTACAGTTTTTTTATTAAGTCATAGTGGAATTTTTTTGTTCCTGAAATTGTGAAGAATTTTTGCAAATTTTCTTTCGAGGCTAAAAATATTTATTTCTACGATAAGCTTTTTTTTTCATGAAATGCAATTAAAGCAATAAAATAATTATGGAATAAACTGAATTTTGTTTTGAATGTAACACTTTTCACATTCAGCATTTCGTATTAGAATGGAAAAAAAAAAACGATGAGGTTAAAGGTCAATTTAGTTGGTAAAAAAAAAAATGAATAATAGAAGTTTAAATATTCTCAATGAATGCTAATTTCATTTTATTTTTGTTTATAAATAGCAAAATTGAAATATTTCAGAATTATTTCAAATTTTTCAATTTAATTTGAAAATTTTTAAATTATTTTATTGCAAAGATGAAAAAAAGAATCAAAAATTAAATTATTCAATCACATATATTTGACAATTTCAATTATCAAATAAATATCACTATTCCTAAGCGACAAACAATCATCTTTGTCACTTCCATCATTTCCGGAAACATTTCACTTCACTCAATCATATATCAATCACTCTTTCATTGCGCATACCATCTGCTCATGCTTTCCGTCCGTTCGTCCGTCCGTCCGTCCATTTTCAGTATGTAAATTGAATTTGAATGATCCGGTAAACATCAAACATCAAAGCTTTGAAAAGCTATAAAGCTTCCTCATATGGAACAAATACCAAATTAATGAATAACAAATATAAATACATTGAAAGATGAGAGTGTGTACGAGTGCGTGTGGTGCACACATATGTAGGAATATGTTTAGATGTGTGCGTGAATTTATTTATATTTATGCATGTATTGCGGAATATTTCTGTGTGTGTGTGTGTGTATGTGTGTGTATGTGTGTGTATGTGTGTGTATGTGTGTATATGTGTATATGTGTATGTATGTGTGTGTATTTGTGTATGTGTACATAAATTAATTGATATGATCTCTAAGTTGAAAAGGTTAAAAGAGGTTATTTATCAATAAAGTAAATGAAGATTAGTACAGATTTAGAATGATGACAGGTGTGATGCGGTAATGGAAAAGATTGAATAGCCTAGGAATTGCTAGTTGCTAGTCCTATTGCATTTGTTTATGTTTATTAAAGGGATGAAGAGATGTGAAAGAGGATGATGATGACACGATATCTGATTACAGCTTATATACTATATCCAATTCTGAATAGATGGATTGATTCACTTTTGCCTATCCAGTCATAATTGCACTTTCTATGCTTTTGGCTTTTGGCTCTTTTTTTTTTAAAAGCACTATACTTGGAAGCATTATTTGAGCCTAGCTTTGAAGAACTTAGTTACTATATAGATGTGTATTAGAAGCAAAATTTTTTTTTGTATTAAATCCATATTGAAGTATAAGTAGTATGGAATAGACTGAAAATTAGAGTAAATACAAAACAAGGCTACAGTAATATTTGAAAATTAGCTTTGAAAATTTTGAAATAATTGCATTTAATAATAAATTAAAGCAAAATTTATGAAATTAATCTGGAGATAATCTAAAAAGTAAACAAAAGATAAGATATAATCCAAAAAAGCAAAATGACAGAATTAGTTTTTTTTTTTCACTCAAAGTGATTTAACTCTGGTTTCTTTTTGATAAAAATTTGTGAACTAGCTTTTTTTCTTCGGTCAAAGTAATTTAACTCTGGTTTCTTTTCGATAAAAATTTGTGAACTAGCTTTTTTTCTTCACTCAAAGTAATCCATCTCTGAATAAATCTTATTTCTTTTGCACTTACAATTTTTTGAATGCAATGAATTTTTTTTCTTTTTTTTCTTTGCATGAAAGGTAAATATGATTCATAGAGCTGAAATCAAAAATGCTTCGTTCAATTTAGCAACTAATTGAAATTGATTAACAATTAATCAAATTAAATTGATCAATCAACACTCTGATCAGATTGCAGATGCCATTAATGCGTTTTAAAAAGGCTTATGCGAAAATTTGAAATAGCCAATATTAATCATGACTGATATATGTATATATCGTAAAATCGAACGGTTCATGCATATGCCGGAAACTGTGATACGCAGATGCTTACAAATACACACACATACAAATACACACACACACACACACACACACACACACACACACACACACATATATATATATATATATACATACAGATACAAATATTACACTGAAGGAATTTTCAAATAGCTTAGACACTAACATGCACCAATCAAATAATCACTCCGATAACATATGGTTTATTTGTAGCAGATTTTATTTAAATTTAAAATTTTAAAAGCACTTTGTCTGCTTTCAAATTATCATTTCTACAGTTGTAAAAATTTCGAACAAAGATTGATTTTATTTTCAAATTTTTTCAATTTGATTTTTTTTTCTAATACTATTTGATGAATTATTTATTTTTCCACATAACTTATCATTTTCTCATTGACAAAATTTTTTTTTTTTTAATTTTAAAATACTCCTCTAAAGAATGAATCACTTCCCAGCTCATTTCTATCAAAATATGCATAATGGATAAGTTTGATTATCATTATCTCGTGTTATCCTATCATCAGATGTGAAATTTAAATTAATTAGCAAAAAGGAAATTTCCTTTTATCTCTTTTCTCTCCTCATTCAAATATAATTGAAAAAATTTGACAATTTGTTAACAATTATAATTAGTTACATTATTGAAATGTATATTTCTTTAATTAAGTGTATGTATAATTGAAATTTAATCCATCAACATTTTTTAATGATGGTTAATTTCACAGGCACACACACACACACACACACACACACACACACACACACACACACGCACATTCACATACACGCACACACACACACACACGCACATTCACATACACACATACACATGTATACATACACACACATACATATATATGTATTTAGAATTTACTAAATCATTTAGTTTGCTCTAATCAAATTCTATTTTTGGTTAGAGATTTACAAATTTATCGAAATGAATAAGAATTTAAGTAAAAATAACAAATCAATTAACAGTTATTTTTTTTTAAAAAAAGAAACAAATTTAATTTTAATTTTTGAAATGGGAAAAATTTTAATCATCATTATTTTTGTACTGAATAAATTTGTTCAAAGCCTTATAATCCAATGAATAATTAGCCTTTAACATATTTCATTGAAATTGTTACAATTGTTACAACTATCATCCTCATATGTCAATCATCTGTCTTTTGTCATACTATCATTTTATCACTTATCATTTAACACTACTGCTATGATTATTTGTTGATAAAATGGATCATTTTGAAAAATTTACAAATGGCTTTAATTTTCAGATATCTTTTTGGTCAGTCAATGATTAGTGCTTATTTTTAGGCAGAAAAAAAAAGCTATACGTAGCACTTAAATTTTAGTTGGCAATTTTTAATTACAGTTCACGTAATAATTCACGTAGATTACGTAAAAAATGTAATTGAATTTTGGGCATATTTTTTACTGCTATATAATTTTTTTTTCATTTTGTTATTAATAATATTATCATTGTTTGCATATTTGCCATTTATAATTGTTATTGTCGCATAATCACAGTTTTTGTTGTTATAATCAATATCGTTATCTGTATAGTCAATTTAATCATAGTTATTATTAATATTACTACTATTATTATTATCATTATTATTTTATCATTATTTGGATATTATTATCAGTGTTATCAACTTAACCATAATTATTATTGCCATCGATATTGTTATCAGTATTATCAGTTTGGTTATGGATATTATCACATTATCTTGATCATAAATACTGTTAACATCATATCTATTATCAGTGTTGTCAGCTTGTTTATTGTCATAATTTGTTGTCTCAAATTTCAACAAAATAGTTGCTTGAATTACATATACAGTGTGGATTTCACCCATTCTCACTTTTATATCTTTCTCTCTTTCTGTTCCTCATCTTTTCATCCTTTCTCTCTTCTTTCTTTTCTCTCTGCAACAGCACACTCTTCTTCTTCTCTATTCTCCTCCAGTCTAATCGACTTTGAAGAAAAGCAAAGAAAGAGCATTCAATGAGGAAAAAATGTTCCTTTCATTTTTATTCTCTTTTCATTTTTTGTTCATTTTTTGACATTTTATAAAATTGGAAACAGGACGGAATGGAATGAGATTGGACGGAACGGAATAGAATGGAATTGGACGGAATGGAATAGAATGAAATTGGGCGGAACGGAATAGAATGGAATTGGATGGAATTAGACGGAATGGAATAGAATGGATTGAAATGGCATAGAATGGAATGAAATTGGATGGAACGGAATAGAATGGAATTGGACGGAACGGAATAGAATGGAATTGGTTCGAACGGAATAGAATGGAATTGGACGGAACGGAACGGAATGGAATTGGACGGAATGGAATGAAAACGTTTCTGTTGCTTTGATAACTTTTTTTCCAATGGAATTTGTAAATGATACCTCCTTATTTATTCACTTACACATCCATTAACATTCCTCTTTAACATTTTACCATCATTTAGTTATCTTTTTTTTTTTTTTTTAAAGTCTAAAGCGTTTCGTCACGTTATCACGTTTTTACTTCCTTTTTCTTATCCATTCATTTAAACTTTTTCATGAAAACATTTTGTCACGTTTTGTTCTTTTATTCATGCATCTTATAAAGGATTTCGCGATGTTATCACGTTTTTACTTTCTTTTACATATGCATCCATTTAAATTTTTTAATGAAAAAATGTTTTGTCACGTTTTGCTCCCTTACTCACGCATTTATAAAGCCTAAACTTCGTCATAAAACAATTTTTAAATATAAATGGTTTTGTCATGACTTTCCTTCCTTCCTTACTTACGTACGTTTACGCATTCATTAACACTTTTCTATGATACAATTTGAAGATGTAAAACGATGTCTTATCATATTTCGATACGATCATGAAACATATTTCAAAGAAGATTTTTGGCAATTGTTGTTATGTTAGCAATGAAATAAGTCATCATTTAAAAAATGATTTAAATTTAAATTTAAATCAAATGAGTTAATTAAATGATGTTAGTAGAAAGAATGATGATCATCGATAGTTCATTAATTTTTTCATTCATTTATGAATAAGACTATAAATGTTGCTGTATACTTTTTTACCATAACTTTTTGAAATATTTTCCCTACCGTATCTCTAGATAGAATGTGTCTATTCGCATATGACAGACATATGACATATAACTTTGATTGAATTTTGCAAAAAAAAAAAAAAAAAAAACAGAAAAAAAAAATGTTATTTATGTACTTTGTCTTACTGTTAATATAAATATAGATTATAATTTTAAAATTGCAAAATTATTTAACGAAATATTTTTTTTTTGATAAATTACTTTAAAATTTTTTTGTCCAAAAATTTCAAGCAACACATTTACATCTCAAACACATTATCCATGGTGTTAAGTATGCATATAAAGCACATGCATACAAGCTTAAAGTAAAGCAATGGTAGCCAGGAAAATTGCTTTAAGGCTTAAATAAATGAATAAATACTGACATCAACTGGCCAAAAACGATTTATCGGATGAAGGCTTCTTATAGCTTTAGCTTTAGGCTTTTTAGCCAAAAAGTATAACTTTTCAGTAATGGTATCTGTAATAAGATTTATGAGCCAAAACAAACTCTTTAATTTTTTCCTTGTTTCCCAAATTACTTTTTCTTGGCCCTTCTTTTTTTTTTTTTTTTTTTTTTTTTTTTTCACATTCTTAAATGTTAGGCAACAAAGAAAAGGAGAGGAAAAAAAGAAGCTAATCTTTCTAAAATATATCAATGAAATATTTGCAATTGAAAATATCACGCAAAATAATCGTAAAAAAAAAAAAACTTATACGACTATCAAAATGTCATTTGGTCATATTTACTACTGAATTAGACATTCTTTTATTTTCATGCAAAAAAATGGACACTAAAAATAGTCAATGAAAAAAAAAAAAAAAAAAAAAAAGAATTTTTTAAAATATATTTGATTATAATTATGATTGAAAATGTATGTTATTGAAAGAGAATGAGGATTAAAGCTGACCAAATATGATTCAATCAAAAATTCCTTAACTTCAATTTTTTTTTTTGCGTGAAATGAATCTATGATCCATTTCTCATTTTTGTTCATCGAGTTTAGTTAGTTCTGTTTATACAAATAAAATGATGAATCAAACTAATTGTATCTATTTGGATAATGCTGTAGCTATTACTCATTCAAAAATATCGATCCTACTTGATCAAACATCAATGATCGAATCAATGATCGATTTCGATTAGTTCAGCTTAACTAATTTATAGCTATAAAGATCAAGCTTATCACGTGCACTGAATGTGTATCTACAATACTTGATCAAAAAGAATTAGAATAATCGATTTCAAATTAGTTCAATTTCACCGAATTAACTTCATCAGTTTATATCTGTATAGATAAGCTTATCAGGCATTCAATGTGTATGTACAATACTTGATCAAAAAGAATTAGTGATTGATTTCTGATTACATTGGCCTAGTTCAATTACATATGTCTATATATGTGAGATTAATCATTAAATATCACATTATCATCGAAGTTTGTAGGAATTATTTAGTTAATAAGTTATCCAGTAAAGCAGGTAAAAAGGTGAAGTATGGATGAGTGATGATGAGAAAGGCTGAGGAAGAAGATAAAAAAGTTGAGTGTCACCATGTCACCATGAACATGTCCTCCAAAAAATCTTCTCCTTTTTGGAACATCTGCTCAATTCTTATATATGTATATATATATATACGGATGAGATTTTCAAGTAGTCATCTTTTCAGTAGTCATTACAAACTATCTATCCTTCAGCATACAGCAACGACAACAACGACAACGACAACGACGACAACGATAAACGACAAACGCTGACAATGATAATGTTGACCAGCTGCTACGACATATCTTAATACCCGCAATTGAATCTTTTTTTTTTCCAAATCATTTCAATTTAATCTTATTCATTCATTCACTTATGCATTATTTTGTTCATTGTATTTTTCTTAAAAATTTTTTTCTCAACACTAAAATATTTTCCTAACTATTTTTTTTTTTTCTTTTGCCTAAAATTGAAATTTAATTGCACTGCTGCTAAGCAACAAAAGCACCATATGTTCTTTTGATATATTTATATTAAAATATATCAAATCAAGAAAGCAACAATATAGCCAAAACTTATTGTTTCCTTTTTTTTTTTTCTTTTTTTTTTTTATTTTATTGGAACATTTACTCATCTCTCTAAGGCTATTTTCATTCATTTTTTTTTCTTATTTAAGCTTTCTAAAGGCTTTTAATTCATCTTTTGGTTAAACCAAAAAGAAAAAAAAATTTTTCTTTTTTTTTTCATTAATTTTGTTGATTTTCTTTAACAAAAAACGAAATGAAATTTAATTTCATTGATTAATTAATTTACAACTTTAAATTGTCACCGAATTATTTCGTAGTATATTTATTAGATTGGATTTTTTTTTCTTCTATTTCCCAAATTTTGATAATTTTACGAGAAAAAGAAGATGAATTAATTTAATGATACTATCCTGAAATGTTGAATGATAATTTAGTTTTAGAGTGTAGAAATTTGAAAGTCCAAAATTTTCATGGATTTTTTCACAGTAATATATTACTGCTATAAATGTTAGTTTAGCAAATTGTAAAAATTGTAAAAAAATTTATTTCATGTATCGCTTTATAATTTTCCAGCGATATCCTTTTTGATATATTTTCTAAGAATTCAGCATAAAAATACGTAAACACACACACACACATATATATATTTTATTTGGTATATCTATACATATTCATACCAAATAATCTATTCAGTGAAAATAATGGAAAAAAAATGTTTAATTTTCATTTTTTGTCAAATGTTAACTTTTCATTTTTCGAATTAATTTAAATTACAGTCCAATTAATTAAATATTATGATAAAGTTAACTGTAATTAGCAGTAAAAATTAAGTGATAATTATTGATAGCATTTATTCAAAATGAAAGTATTTTAATTGAGAAAAATAGTTTATTTCTTATAAAAATTAATCATAAATGGGCCTTAAAAACAAAGTAAAGTTGATATGACAACAATGATAATTAGGGCCAAATTATTATTTTTAACAATGCAAATAATTTCTGTCAAAAAATTTTTGTGATTATTTTAATGATTGAGCCATGAAATAGTTTTTTTTTTTTTTTTTTTTCATTAATTATTGCTGTAAATTTTTTAAATTTACAAATTTTAATATGCATATTTACAGCCATTTGTGATTTTTTCATTTTTTTTTTTTTTTTTGTACAATGCGTAAAATTGAATAAATTACGTGCATTGCGTGAATTTATGTGCATCTAGAAGAAATATTTGTTGTTTCGTATGTGTGTGTGTGTGCATGCATATGTAAAATTTTCAGTGAATTTGTAAATGTTTGAAAAAAATTTTTGCAAATGTAAAAAGTATGTACGTGCAAAAGATAAAGGTCAGCAAAGGTCGAGAAATAGGCACATGTTTATTTCATATAATTCGATCGAACTTTTGCTAGGCCTTTTTTTTTTGCACGGTAAAATTTTTATTGGATGAAAAGCAAGCAATAAATAAAAAAGAAATTGAAAAAAGATTGATAAGCAAGCAGGTGGTGATAGTTACCGTAGTTTGTTACTTTGCAGAGAGTTACACTTATTATCTTATCTAAAGTGAATGTGATGTAAGTGCAGCAAGAGAGACAGGATGAGAGAGAGAGAGAGAGGGAGAGAAGAAGAGATACAGTGTAATGTAATGAATGGCCAAGCCTCAACAACAAATCAAATAGTAGAAAAAATTAACAATTTAAAATGAAACAGAGAGAGAGAGAGGGAGAGAAAGAGAGAGAAGGAAAAGAGTGAGAGATTTGTAAAGAGCATAATAGGACAAAAATTGAAAGTTATAGCATAAAGTCCTTTAAAAGGTCAAAAAAAAAAAAAAAAAGTAAAAAGATGTTATTGTAAGATGTAAAAGAGTCACAAAAAAAAAAGTTACGAGAGAGGGAGAGAGAGAGAGAGAGAGAGAGAAAGAGAAAATTTATTGAATTATATGTTTCTTTTTCTAAATTTCTTTTATAAATTCAAAAATGAGCTTTTTATTTTATGGAAATTTTTTAAAAAAGTGATTGTTAAATGGATAAATAACAATGAAATTTTATCATCATTATCGCCCCGCCCATCAAAATTTTGATATTAGTTATACGATAATGATAATATAATACTATATACTATCAATTAAACTACCATCAACTATCATCACTTTATCATATCATTTTTATCCATTCTCATATATGATACGATAACAAGTGGCGGAAAAGGATTTTTGATAGAGGAAAGCGGAAGCGGAAAAGGATTTTTGATAGAGGAAAGCGGAAGCGGAAAAGGATTTTTGATAGAGGAAAGCGGAAGCGGAAAAGGATTTTTGATAGAGGAAAGCGGAGGCGGAAAAGGATTTTTGATAGAGGAAAGCGGAGGCGGAAAAGGATTTTTGATAGAGGAAAGCGGAGGCGGAAAAGGATTTTTGATAGAGGAAAGCGGAGGCGGAAAAGGATTTTTGATAGAGGAAGGCGGAGGCGGAAAAGGATTTTTCATGGAGGAGGGCGGAGGTGATGGTGGAAGATGAAGAAGAAAGAAGGCATGTATATGGCACATACATAAAGCTGTTTTAAGCTTTTGTTGCTATTGGAAAGTACTGAAATTGTTTGGTAGTTGCGCTCCGATTTATGCTTTGCTTTCTTTTCCGCCTTTTCATGCCTTTTCTCATTTTCATCGCTTCTGTGTGTGTGTGTGTGTGTGTGTAAGAGAGATATTTATTTAAACATTTCATTTTCAGTTGGTTAATGTTTGAATTTGGCTTCTTTTAACTCTTTTTATATTTTATCGTTCCTTCCATGTGCACAGATAAATACAAGCACATACACATACACACATGCACATAGACAGACACAGACAGACACATGCATAGACATACTTTTATGGACCATCTGCTGGAGTTAGTAGTAGTAGTAGTAGTAGTAGTTGTAGTAAGTGAGTTTAATTCATTGAACTAACAATCCTCAGTCTCATTTTCTATCTCTTACTACTCTAATTTTTAACCCGTACCCACCCATATCTTTACCATTTCTTTTCATTTCTATTTTATTTTCATTTAGTCAACTATTAACTGTTATACACTTTCCAACAACTACTACTATTGTTGGATAAAGAAGAGATTGCTTTGTTTAATTGTTCGAAGCTAAGAGAATATCAAAAAGCTTCTTAGATGGGAAGAATAGGTCATCATCTGGGTTTAGGTTGGATACTAGTAGTAGTAGTAGTTGGATAATAAAGAGAAATAGTAAAGATTTAGATTCTTTTGTCACACATATTCATTGTTTAGTTTCCGTTTTGCTATATAACACAATACGATTATATTTCATCTTTCTTCTACTTTAACTATCGTATCAAATTGTTGTGTTATGTGTTGTGTGTTTGTGTGCTATATTGTACCGTATCGTATCTTCACCACAATAAATATTAATCATATAATTCATATTTAATTACTAAATATTTATGTTTAAAATTATGTCAAATTGATATTTATGGCAGTAATAAAAAAAAAAAAAATATTTTGTTATATGGTATTATAAAATATCATATCATAATTTAATGATGATTATTATTGATGTTTAAAATTATATAAAGTTTAAAAGTTAAAAATTTTCACACTGAATTAGTAAAGTTAAAAATTTTACACTGAATTAAGCAATCTTATATTCAATTATACCATTATGCACATTTACGAAAATAATGGATAAAACTATTGCATATTATGCGGCCATATGAAGCGTATTATAATTTAAAGTAAATATCAGTATACAATTCTTGTTTATTCATTATATACGTGTAAAGTTACGTCAAAAATTTCGCATTGAATTATTAGACTTTATTCAGTTACACATTATTACATACATTGGACTTTATGTCAATTTACATAATAAGCGAGCTAGGATAAATATTATTAGGATATTGTATGTGCATTAAACCATGTTCAGTTTGTGACTTTATATGCTTTTTAAGATTATTTACGTTAATAATTTGAAATGTGAAAAGTTTGTGATGATATAATGATAACATATCATTTGTGAATGCTTTCAGGAATGACAGCAACGCCACATTTTCTATTTGCAACAATGACAAAATTACATCATGCTGCAACTGCAACAAATTTACATCAAAATTTAACAGCAATGTCACCAAAGGAAGTTTCAATGTCACCATCGGTAAAAGTAAAAGATCGTGATATGGATTTATGCATTGAACAACCGATTACAGAATTAGAAAGCACTTCATCAACATGTAGATCATCATCATCATCATTGGGACTAAATGATAATACAGTAGTAGCAGTTGATGAAGCATTGTTATCAGATTGTCGCATGATAACAAATGATAATTGTTACAGCAATAGTAATAGTAATCATCTTGGTGATACCACTAATGCTTATATAAACAATGTAAAACGACGAAGGAAACCAGATGGTAATTTATTTTTTTTATTTCCCTTTTCTATTTCATATTTATTTCTTTTGAATTAATAAATATCTTGCTAGCAATTTCTAATGCTTTAGCAAATTCAAGAATTTATCTGCAATATCATTTAGAAGAGAAAAAGAATGACTGTTTTTAGAAAAGAATTGTAATATAATTTTTTTTTAATTTCTTCTTTTAATTATATGTCTTTTTCCTCTTCTCCTTTTTTTTTTTCCTTTGCTTTAATTTTCTCTATCTATTTTACATTTTTCAATAGGATTATTCAAATAATATCGTTATAATAAATGCATTTTAAGTATTTCATTAATATATGCGTAATTATTTAATTTATGAATTTATTAATATATTTATATCGTAATACATACTTTAATGAGCTATCTTTCTAAGTAAGCAATTGTAAATTGAGCTGCTATATGTAAATAAATAAGCCAAGTTAAGAGCTTATTTATAAACTAAGTGTATATTTTGTTGATGCTGTTAAATTCATTTCATGCAACTAAGTAACATATATTTATTTGAAATGCTTGCATGATTTATGTCTTTATTGACAATTCATGAATTCACCGATATTGAAGTGCAACTTTCCGAGGACATATGGTGTTGATCGTTTTTGCATTATTGGCAATTTCATCTAATGTGAGTTAACTGCAAAACATCGATTTTTGCAGTAAGTTTCTAGTTTTAGATTAAAAGTTTAAAAGAAAAGAAAGAATTTCTTTCTCACTTTTTTGCAATTTTTTAATTGTCTTAAAAATTTTCCATTTCAATATTTCCTCTTAAAGCAATAATCATTTTTGTCTTATTTTCATTATTCTATAAGACATTTAATGAAAATAAAATGAAATGAAATGAATTCATTTGATAATATCAGTTGATCAAATTTGATAGTTATTGATTAATTTTATCAGTCGTGTGTTTCATTGACTTTTTATTCTTTTTCCCCTATTTCAATATAAATTATCGGAACAATGTTAAGAGGGGTGAAAAAGGAAAGGAATAGACGAAGTAAAATTAGCGAATGTTGAAAGCGCAGATGGCACAATTTGGCATATGACCTCATTCGGATTTATTCTCTACCACAAAATTGACCTCTGTGTCATTATTATAATTTATTTGGTTCAGGAAGCTTAGTTGGACTTTTTTTTTTTGCTTAAAAGTTTCGATAAATTACAATGATTTATTGTAGCTAAAAGGAATTTCATACTTATACAGATTTAAAATATGCATTTAAATTAAATCATCATTTATGTTCATTCTTGTTCTTTTTTCTCTACTTTCTCTTATTATTTCTATCCTATTCATACACTTGTAGAATTTTTTCACTCTCTGGTAGATTTTTATAAATATATGTTAAACTGATAGTTTGACACTTAATAGTATAAAGCAATCTTTTGTCATTGGTGTATAGCAATGATATTTAAAGTATCATTGAATTAAATAAGTAAATATATATATATATGTATAGAATTGGAGGAGTAAATTAAATCATGAATGTGATCGAATAACTTGATATTTAATTAATTTGGAATGAATATTCAGTCGTAGTCTTATAAATTTTCCAGTGTGGATCCTTATTACTTACTTTGATGTTAATTTGTGGAAAGTTTTAAAAAAACAATAGTTAAATTATTGAATGAGCTTTTTGTTTTTTTTTTTATTTGATTTTAACGCTATTGAAAAGCATCACCGCCCAATATTTTCATCTATGCTTACTAATTGGTTGAATGGATGTAGAGATTTATTTTCTTCCAGATGTTATGATTGGAAGTGTTGTTGCAGTTCCATTATAATCTACCGTAATTGTATCCATCATACAGTAGTAATTGCTTTAAAGTTATGATTATTTGATAGGAAGTAGGAAAATGGTTGTGGTATGTTAAGGCGATATATAATAAGTACCTCTAAGATAGAAAATGAGAGTTATAGGGATGATGATGAAGGAAATGATAGAGTAATAATAATGATTTTATAGATATTTAATAGTAGCGTATATTTCAAAGTATCTTCCGATTATTCATTTTTATCCAATTTTTAATGATGCTTATTTACGGTCCGTAAATGTCGCTCATTTATCATTCAAACATTATTGTTGTTGTAGTTGTAGTCGTAGTTGGTACTTTATAATTGGGACTAAATAGTAAAAGGTTACCGATTCGATGATACATTAGGCTTTGTTTGCTTAATTTGGATAATTTATTTATTTGTATTATTCAGTAAAATGCTAAATATCATCCTAGCATAAGTTGTTTTTGAAGTAATAATTTCAGGATGAAATTAAAAGTTTCATTTTTTTTTAAATTTCTAGTTAAAACTTAGATATATATGGATGAAAAAAAAAAAAAACGAATAAAATTTTGCAGCAAAAAATATCGTACATGTTGTTGAACAGCTTACGGAAGAGCAAGAAGAAGATTCAGAAGGAAATACAAGCAGATTTACTACCAGTGATACTGCTATCGAAACAACTAATAGAATTATTTGCAAGCCTTCAACTTCCGCTGCTTTATCACGAAATCAAACATCATCATCCGATCAAATATCACAATCGTCAGCTAATACCGTCACTTCATTCCGGGCTAATCAACCACTTCCATTTAGTGTTGAATCGTTAGCTATTCCTGCTTCAAAGCATGTTGCTGTTGCTGCTGTAAATTTAAACTTAAACTGCTCGGAACATGGTAGCAGTCCAGAATCCAGGACATCACCGCAATCACCACTGTCCATTGATTCTCAGTTATCTCATACACCAAGTGGTAAATCTCCAATTGTGCATATTGCATCGCTGAATGCCGGTGAATTTCTAACTCCACCAAAAATGCCATATTCAGTGTCATCGTTTTCTACGGGATTAAAAAATCGGAACGGTTAATTATTGTTGTTATATATGGTTTTTTTAATGACTTTAAATGTTTTGATGTGCAAGATTTTTTTTTTTTTTGTTCAGATCAGTATTCAGCCATATTGGATCTGTTAGAAATGAATTGTTTTGTAGGATTTTTTATAAGGCAAGGCTCATATAGAGTCTTTCCGTAAGGTTCATGTAGGCTGCCAAATGTAGCTGTAATTTTTGAACTGAAATAATTCTTCAAGATTTTTAAAAGTTTTAGTTTTAAATTTAAGCAATTTTTGATTTACCTATATGTTAGTATTTCTGTTTTTAATAGAATAGAATTTTTAATTCTCTTTTTTCCGTAGAATTCATAAAACACTCAACTTTTTTACACAGTTTTACCATCCAGAAAAAAAAAATCTTCCAGGCAATTTTTGATTTTTAAAAAGGTTCCTAGAATTTTTTTTTTGTGGAATAAACGAAAAACTAAGAAAAGTTAAACTCTTAAAGTGCTTCAAGTATGAATAAAAAATCGAGAATAGGATATCGTACTCAAATTTCTTTTTTTTTTTTCAGATTTTAAAAATGACATCAAAATTTGATTAATTTAAAATTTTGTTTCATAATTTTTTAAATTTAACTACCTAATGAATACACATATATATGCATGTATTTTTTCATTTTTTTTTGCAGAAGCTGGCAAGTTAACTTGTCCAACACCAGGCTGTGATGGATCAGGCCATCAAACGGGCCTTTATACACATCATAGAAGTCTTTCGGGTTGCCCACGACGACCAGATAAATCAACAATACAATGTGGGTCATTTCATATTGCTATTTCGTAATATTTTTGAAATTTTATTGAAAAAATCTTAAACTAATCAGGAATTCCTTTTATTTAGGGAAAAAAGCTTAGTAGGAGATAATTGATTTCATATATGAGATGAGAATTTTATGGTCTTTCTTTCTCTGCTAGCTAAAAAGAAAGAGAGAAAGGGAGGTGTTTACTTAATTAGCAAATAATAAATTTTCGATTTAATAAAGAAATAAACAAATCATGAATTGACAAAATTTTCTTCGATAAATTATTGTGTCATTTTTATACAATAATTCTGTAATAGCATCTCTGCTCATAACTTATATTCAATAAAAATTAAATTAAGAAAACTTAATTAAATCACGTATTTCCTTTTGTTTTTGTCATTTTCATTTTTTCCCGCTATTCGAATAATTTTCATTTTTATTCTATTTAAAAAGATTTTAATAAGTTTTTTCTTTTTAGCTATATTTTATCAATGCAACTGTAAAAATGAGTCTGTTTTTTTATAATCGAAAAGCGAAAAATAGAAGTGAAAGATACCGTATGGAAGATATGTTGAAATTTCAAAAATAACAAAAGTTAGAGTAAGGAAGAAATTTGTACAAGAAAAGATTTTTGCAAATTCATGATATTTCCAGTGAAATTTCTAAATTTTGAATTTTATTTTTAAAATTTCAACAATTGTTTTCTCTCTGTCCCTTTTCCTCTGTTAATTTCTATTGTATTTATTATCTCTTTGATCTTAAACTATGTTTATTTATTGTCAACTAATTATCATTTCTATATTATTTGGTATTTAAAGCAGCTCTCATCTGACCTGATAACAGTTGTCACACACAATATATTTAAAGATTGTATCGGCAGAATGCACTTCAAATAAAAAGGCCAACACTTCCTTGATTATCCCGTATGCATGCATGTGATCAATTGCTATGATTGTTGAGCCAGATGGTCGAAATCATCAAAAGATCCTCTTTCCATATCTCAAATATCCGTTGTCAAACCGCCTTCATCTCATCATCATCATCATCATCATCATCATCATCATTATTATTATTATCATCATCATCGACTGTCATTATCATTGTTATTACATCTACTATTGTTATAAAGTAGTGCCTGATTTTTCTTTTTTATCATTTAAGCTATATAAAGAGTATTGTTAACGAAAAAAAAATTTCAAATATTTTTTTAAAGATATTTTCAATATTTGATTTTTTCTATCAGCATTAAAAGATATTAAAAGTTTTTTTACTTTTTTTTTCGAACTAAATATAATCTTAGTAATTAATTTTAATACATATAAATATATGTTTCCTTTTGTAAAAGAATTTTTTTCTTAACTTCAGTCTTTTTCCCGCCTAAATATTTACTTCATTGTTCACGCAATGAAAATATTTACTTGTAACGGTTCCGGACAGGATTCCTTGGTGAAAATAAATTTAATGTTAAATGGTTTTTTTTTTTCAAAAATTTTTTACTTATTTTTAACGAGTTGAATTTTTCCCATATTTCCTAATCACTCATCCATTTGTCTGTCTTAAAAAAACATTAGTTAAGCATTTGCTTATCAAAAAACTCACTTTTATTTTAGGAAAGGTTTTTTTTTTTTTTTTTTTTTTTGTTTGAAATATACATCATCAATATTAATCGATCAATCTAATTAATTCTTCCCAATGAATAATAAAAATAATTATACCATAATCCACTGATATAATGTGTAGAGAATAAGCTAATTGTTAGCCGCTGAAGTTTACTTTAGTTCTTCGTAGCAGACGTTATTACCATTAATTAATTATTCATTGGTATTTCATATAAATTATCTGACTATTTCATTGAAATTTCACCGGTATAATTAGCGATATTCCTTTTTTTGATTACTATCCTCGTAAATTTCATACATAATGTAGTAATGATACTTTTTATTGTCTTTTTTTTGAGTTTTTTTTTTTTTTTTGTATTTAACTTACAATTTAAACCGACAAAAGAAAAAGGAGCCGAATGAATGGTAATACCATTATAGAGCAAATTATTGAACCTATTTAAAGGAGTTGAAATAGGAACCCTCTGTAGTTACCTGCTACAGTGCTATAACTACTTGCTGATAATATGAATACAGTACGGTTAACTTTTATGTTGATTAAAAAGAACAGCGAAATATAGTATTGATGGTGATAATGATAGTAATAATAATGATATTGATGATGATGATAATTAATAATGATGATGATAATGATGATTATCCGATTGATGTTTCGTTAATTATAGTGTGCAAAAAAAAAAAAAAAACGAGTGAATTGACCTTGATAATAACATGCCGCCTTTTGTTCTTTCCGTCACTTTCCTTTTGTCTCCATAAATTTGTACTTTCCATATGTCTTAATTTGAACTAATTTATTACTTTTTCTCATTCCCTCTCTCTCTCTGTATCTTCTCAAATTTTTTCATGACGGAAGGATATAAGTGACGACAGGTGGGAAAGAGAAAAAAAAAATGGAAAGGAAATGATGCGGAAAGTCGTAATTTTTTTTTTTTCTTAAATTAAATATCACTATTTCTGTTTAAAATTCTACTTTTTTTTTTGACAAAGAAAAAATATTTTAGTGTTATCCTTACAACAAGATACAGTGTTACGCTGTACAACACCAGGCTGTACGGGTAAAGGTCATGTGAATAGTAATCGTACATCACATCGAAGTTTATCTGGTTGTCCAATTGCATATCAGCAAAAATTAGCTCGAAAAGGTTAATGTGAATAAATGATTCAAATTTATTTTGAAATATGAAAAGTTTTTTTTTTTAATTCTTTTGTAACAGAAGAATTCTAGCATAAAATTTAAATGTTCAGTCTAAAAGAAATTTTTACATCTATTAAATTGGTTAAAATAAAAACAAAAGAAAATAAATAAGAAGAGTAATAAAAAAAAATAGGTGAGAAATTAATTTGATCAAATGAATATAACCTTCATAATTGATTTTTACAGGTATGCGTCATATGTCTCATCAGGTGACTGTAACAGCAGCTTCGACATCTTCTAGCAGTATGGATATATCAATGGTTGTACGACCATCAGTTAATTCTATCAGTAGCAATGATAGTAAATTTATAGCGGCAACAACAACAACAAATACCGATGAAATTCCACTTGATTTAACACTTCGAAAATGCAGTGAAAAATTTGTCGAAAAAAGGTATACTTCGTTAACTTTTTGTTTTTTATCATTTTTTTTTTTTTTTTTTAAATTAATTTATAGAATTGATTCTTTTATAATTTATAACTTTTATAATTTCTCTAACGTAATATAATAACGTAATATATAAGTAATTTTTTTCTGAGAGCTGTCAGTATTTCTTTCTGAGAGTTTTTTTCTTATCTTCCCTATTAAAGTTTTCATTAATTTGTATTAATTTATAGCTTTGCATTTATTTATACTTTTGATTATTTATCAAGAATGCTTTTCTGAGAGTTTCTACATAAAATTCTTTTCTAAAATAATGATGATATTATCGTATGAAATTTCTTCACATTATTTCTTTCGAACTATCTGATTAATTAATTTCTGATAAGATGATTGCCTTGTATAGAAGGAATTTATATGGATTTAAAATATTCTTTGATCTTTTAACAATTTTAATGTATGCAAATTTGGTTCATGTCTCTTTTTGAAACAACATAATTATGTCACATTTTGCTTCTCTTCTCTTCTTCAATGCTTAGAAAAAGTCATTAATGGATTGATATGAGAGCATAGATATATGTAGATGTATGTGTAAGTTTACTTCGGAAATGCATAGTCTGTATTTAATTTGATTCGATAAATTTTTGGTTTATTCATGTCATCCTTTCATCTTCTCCCGTTCTGTCATCTTGGAAAATCCCAGGAGAATACTTTCAGGATAAATTAAGTAGTTGATGTCTTTTTCACATATATGTATATGTTGCATTGAAACAATGGATTAATTTGAGAATCTTTTTCTGGATCCTTTCAATTCATACTCTTTCTACTATTCTACATATATTTCAGGAATAAACTTTTTAAGAATTTTTTTCTTTTTTATTGTTATTGATAATTTTAGCATAAAATTTAAGACACTTTTATATTTATTCATTTTTTGTTTGTTTATTTCATTAATTCTTTTCAATTATTATTTTCCTTATTTTAACAACAAATGTAAGAGGGAATATTTTTTAATTGGACAAACTTGTCAAAATTAAAGCCAGTGTGAAGAATGGGATTATTTACATTTTTCTATTTCAGAAATCAAGGAAATAACGATAGACCAAAGGTGAAAAGGTCAAGGACCAGTGACATTGATCATTTGTTAAATCGAAATATTGATGTTGTGACTGCTGCTACTGGTGCTACTGTTGCTACTGTTGCCACTGTTGCTACTGCGGTTTCTCCTACAACAACGTCATTTTCAACGAGTATTTTTTTCTTCTGAATTCAAAATTGAATTACTTTAATGAAAGTATTCAATTTACTTATGTAGCCATCCGTTTGAAATCTGAATGAATCTTTTTCCAATTACTAATTATGGATATGTGGGAATGTTAGAAGTTTAATGAGTAAAAGTTTTTTTTTGTTCAAATGTGGGGATGTTTTAAAAAGTCACATATATTCATATACCTTTTAAATTCTAACCGATACCATATATAGCATTCTTGGAAACTTTTTCAGATACTACAAGTAGTAGTAATCCATCAGCAGCTGCATATTTATTTGGCAAAGGAATGAATTGGTTGTTGGAGGAATCTGCAGTAAAATCAAAATGTTTCCCAAATGGTAGCAATGTGGCAGCAACAGCAACGGCAACAGCGGCGGCAGCAGCTGCTGCTGTTGCTGCTATTGCAAACGTAAATAACGCAACAGCTAACGTAAATAACGGTGGTAGTTCAACGATGATACCAACAACGACAACGACAACGGGTTTTCAATTGGCGCGATTATTGTTAGCACAGCTGCAAGCTCAGCGTGATACTTCATCGATATTATCATAAAAAACTATTATCATTAAATGCGATTGTTTTTGTTGATATTTTTCCAAGTTACTTTCAACTCTTTTACTACTTAAGTTAGTATTAGCGTTATACTAACTTAGTACTAGTTTTATTGTAGCATAATTTTATTAACAAAGCTATTCATTAATGATGATGATGATAATGGCGATGATAATAATGATGATGATGGTAATAATAATAGCAAAATTTTTAGCCAAATTGTTGACATATTTCATTTACAAACAATACGCATTTTGTTTATTTACTATTCCTACGATTATTTCCCCTTCCGTAAAATAGTAATAGTAGCATTAGTAGGGAGTAGTAGATTAGGCAAAACTATTTTTCATATCAAACATTTTTGGAAAATTTATTTAAAATAGAAAGAAAATAATAATAAGAATTAGTAATAAGATATTTCATATTGCATAGATAAAAATAAATGGTAGTGAGTGAAATTTTTATAAGTGATTTTTTGTAATATTTATAAAATATTACAAAAAAAAAAGCCATTGTAAATTTTTTTTGCTGCAAAATTTTAACAGAAAGAAAAAAAATAGACGGAAAGATTTGCACAAAAAGCATTTTGAGCACTTTTTAGGACTTAAAAATAGGTTGAAAATTTCATGAAATGAAAAACAAAAAAGGAAAAAAACTTTTATGTGATAAGTACCTGGTGAATTTTGGAAGAATGATTATTATTTCCGTGATAAATCATAAAAAAAAGAATTGAAATGATAGTGATGCGAAAAAGCGGAAGGTAGAGGGGTGGGAGATAATTTTGGATTTTTCCATTTTTAAATTTCAACAATCAACAACAATAGCAGGAACAGATGGCCGTCGGATTTAAGCTTCAAAAAAATTGTCTTTTTTTTTTGTCAAAAGAAGGGAAAGTATTTGCTACTACTATTACTACTAATAATACTACAACTACTACTACCATTGCTATTTGGGATGATAGCCTTTGTTTTTTTAAAAAAAAGTTTCCCGAACATATCAATGCAAGAGGGAGAGAGAGAGAGAGATCTCAATTGAAATTTTATTTAAAAAAAATTTCCTCTCAGTTTTAACAGGTAAATAATACTAACTCAAACAGATGAATAATACTTAACTTTATAAAGCTTAATATTATAACAATGCTTGAAATAGGTATTAATTAATTTTGAAAATATAATACTAGAAATTTAAAATTGATTTTCTGTACATTTTTCCATGTAATGTTTTATTTCAGGTGTAAATTGTTTTTAATTTTGGTAATATTTTTTATCTTTTGATTTTTTGTTGAATTTTTTTTTTTTTTTTTTTAATGAATGAGTGGAAAATTTTTTAAGATATTTTGGAAGAGAAAGAAAAGAATAAAACAAAATACAAAGTATTTTCTTTTTCTTCTTTTCTTCTCTCTCTCTTTTCATTTGTCTTTTCTTGTTTTATTAGGCTATAATTTTTGAAAAGTGGACAATTAAAATTTCTCGTATAAGATAGAAGAGAGAGAATATTTTGATATGTGATAGTTATTTGGTGACAAGTAATTGTGGTTGACAGATGTAAATTGTTTTATTTATAAAAATTATTTGCAAATTACTTTTTTCTTCCATTTTCTTTGCTTTCATTTATATTTCTCCCTCTCTTTTTCTCTCTTTCTCTTTCTCTCTTTTTCTCTTTTTTAAAAATGAAACCAATAATTTTTAATGCATCGTTCTTTTTTTGTTTTTTTTCAAAAACATATGGTATCATTCAAATTTACTACTGTATTTCTTTATTTCTCATTCTTCCTTTTTTCAAATACTATTTCGTTATTTGCATTTTTAATTTTTCATTTACATAAAATGATAGCTTCCACTTTTTTGGCTGTTTTTCTCTTCTTTTTTTTTTTTTTGTTGTTTCAAAGAAATTCGTTTATGTGAAATTTAATGGAGAAATGGGTGAGAGAGAGAGAGAAAGAAAAAGAGAATGGTAGAAAAGAAAGAAAGAAAAGAAAAGAAAAATAATATAAAATTGTTTGTTGCCTTATTTCTAAACAAAAAAAAAAAAATGGAATATTTCTTATTTAATTTCTCATTTCATTCATTCTTTCCTTTTTTCTTTTTTTCTCTTTCTGTTCAACGATCAATTTAATTTAAATTAAATATATACGAATTTTTAATTTACTTTCGCTTTTTTTTTTTTTTAAAAGTCAATTTCCTTTTTTTTTTTACACTCACATTTCCCTTTGCTTCATTTCACTTTTTCATTTTTTTTTTTAAATGAAATAAAAATGAAGAGTTAACTTACTTATGTATTTATTTAATGAGAAAGATCAGAGAGAGAGGGAGAGAAAGAGAGAAGAAGGAAGAAGTGAATGATAGATAATAAAATAGAAATAAAAGTGAAATTTATTTAAGGAAGAGAGAGAGAGAGAGGAAGAAAGGGAGAGTATAACATTCATACCGTATAGAAATAAATGATAATTAAATTTGTAAAACATTGTTTGATTACTCAATTTCTTAATTTCATTGAATTTTTTGAAATTTCTTTGGAAAGTAATCCAGTTCAAAATTTTTTAAGAGATTTTGATAAAAAGTATTAAATGAAAAGATGACAAATGATTTATTTCAGAAAAGTATGTAAAAATGATTAAATTTCATTTAATTATTAATGAAAGAGAATTTCTTCAATGATTACGGTAGAAATTTATGAAATGAATGTGTGTGTGTGTGTGTGAGTGTGTATGTATGTGTGTGTACCAATCATTGAATGTGATACTTGAATGTAGTTATAGTAGTAGTTTGTAGTTAGTAGTAGTAGTAGTAGTAGTAGTAGTACTAATAGTTGTGAAGAGAGTAGGAAAATGAAATATTTGAAGATTGATGGAAAAAGGGAAGAAAGAAGAGAAAGAGGGAAGGTGATTAAAATTTATTTTTAGTTAAATTTTTTTTTTTGAAGAGAAAGAAAAAAAGGTTTGTAAGCAAGGAGCAAATGAAGAGTAAGTAGTATACTGTGACTGATAATTTTTTTTTCATATTATTTTGGGGTAAGTTGGAAATTTTTGATGGACATGTGAAGAGTTTAAATGAATAGATCGATGATGAATGATTGCTTGGTTTTTTTTTGTAATATAAATTCAAAAAATTTTAATTAAATTATTCCCATTGTCTTTTTTCTTTTAGTATTCATCAATTTCTAATTTTTTTTTTTTTCTGAATTGGTTTTTTCATAGTTGATTTAAATTTTGAAAGATTTTTCTTTCTCGTTGATTTTTTTCTGTCAAAGAATGCATGCGGCGATATTATCATGATTATGATCATCATCACCATTATCAGTTATTGTCATAACATTCACTTTATCATTAGTGATAGTGGTAGGAATGATGGTGCACACACATATCATTAGCATAATTAATTAATTATCATATTATCATGAGAATCAGATAATATGTTGCTTGCTAAAAAAAGAAAATTTCGAAATGAATTTTTTTTTCAAATGCATAAAATTGGTAATTTTGTTTTTTTCTCTCGCGCTTTCTCTCTCTCTCTCTGTTTTCTTCAGCTATTATTAATTTCACCATCATATATATTAGGTGTCATTTATTATTGCATCAATAATACATTACTATTTTTTTTGAAAAAAATAATTTTGAAACATATGAATTTTTTAAAATATAGCTTTCATTTTTAAATATTTCTTTTTTCCTTTCTCTCCCTCTCTCTCTCTCTCTCTCTCTCTGTTTTGTTATTTCTGTGTTTCTATCTTTTTCTCTTAACTGTGTAAAACATATCACTTTAAAAAAAAAATGTCTTACATTGTTTGATATGCACAGGGGTGTTTTCTTTTTTTTTTTTCACTAAAATCTTTTTTCTTTTGTTTTTTCCATTTCCAATACAAGCAACATTTTATTATGTATTATTGCTTCCAATAAAAATATATTTGTTTTTTTTTTTTTTTTTTTTTTTGTTAAATTTAAAAAAAAAACAAAGGAAATGTTATCGTGTGATGATTTGTCTTTTTCTTTTTCTTTTCTGACATATCAAATTTTATTGTTTATTTCAATTATCGTTATTATAAATTCAACTCAAATATGGAAAAATGAAACGTAAATTAAATGAAATAAGGAAAATCATGTGCAATATAGTCTCTATTTGATGTTTGTTTGTTTGTTTGTTTATTTTTTTTTTCTTTTTATATTGTTATTGTTTTTCATTTGATGAAAATTTGAAAATGGAATTAAAATTTTACAAAAAAAAAGAAGAGAAAACGAAACAAAGAATTTGTTAATAAATGATATTTGTTTTTTTTATGATTAATGCCAAAACAAAATGTTTATTTTGTAAAGTTTTCGGTTTTTTTTTTTCAATTTGAATAAAAAATAAATTTATTACAATATTTTTTTTTGATGTGTTCCCTATAATAAAAAGGTAATACCTCACTTTTTTTATAGGTTATAGTACCGTACCTTTTTGTGGGATGCAATTCGTAATCTTTTTATTTGAAATTGTAATATCTTAATGTTTTTTTATGCTTTCTAATACTTTATTTTTTCTTCTAGGCTATTACACCTTAACCTTTTTTATAGGCCTACAATGCCTTACTCTGTTTTGTAGACTGTAATACTTTTCCTCAAAAATAGTTCTTTATCTTAATGTAGGATGTATTTATACACATTTTGGTGACGTAAAATTTAATTATTAGGCTCAATGAGTGGACAACATTAATGTATGTATGTTCCTGTGTGTGTGTGTGTGTATAAGTATAGCTTTTCCCATATTTATATGTATAATGTTTGGCTTTGAAGGTCGTTTGGGTCATATCCTCATGGACTGACTCTTTCTGGTATATTTATATATGGACAAGCGCAGATTGAATTAAACCGCTACACAGCTGTTACCATATTGCAATGGAAAATTAAGGAGGGAAGGAAAGGGATGGGATTTTGATAAAGTTATTCAACAAATTTTTGACTGAATGAAGTGATATGTATATATATATATATATATGAACAATATAAAGTAGCTAGGATTATATATATGGTCAACAGAAATTAGCCAAGGGTCATACTTACATTTAGAAAATTAGCCAAGGGTCATACTTATATTTAGAATTGTATAATACTTGGTCTTTTTTTTTTGCTTGTTTCATCTATAGTCTGGATGAATACAAAGAAATGTACAATTTTTTCAAAAAAAAAAAGAATTCCCAAATGCGAAAAAAATTATCATCATTAATTTCATTACCGATTATCAGTTATCGGTTATCGATCATCGAGAATCATCAAATCGAACAGGTGAATGGTACGGAAGTAAATAAATATGAGTCCTGAAATTTGAATAAATAAAATAATTGCAATTTCAAAAATTCAGTATAGCAATGAATCAGAAATTACAAATGATATAAAAGTAGAATAAATATCGACATATGTATTATGTATTTGTACACATATAGACGTATGTATATATAAATGTATGAATTGAAATTCGAATAATTCAAAGAGTTAAAAAATCTCAAAAAATTTACAAAATTCTGGATGACAAGGAAGAAAAAATAAAGCAACCGATAAGGAATTTTGGTGGAGAAAGAAAGATTGAAACAAATAAATTATACGCTTATATATATATATAAATGGGATAATTTGAATAATTCAATAAATTCTTCACTGGCAGGAAATCTAGAAAATTTTTTTTCAATATTTAAAAATTTCAAATAGTAAAGAAATTTTGATTGAGGAAGACTGAAAAAAAGAAATCAAAAAAACAAACTGTTTACTGTAAAATGATCAATAATTAGAAGTGTTTCAAAATTTTCAATGTAATTTAAGAAATTCCACAAGATAAATAAGAAAATTAATGACGCTAAAAGGCCCTGTAATGAAATTAACAAGAAAAAAAAAAAAAAAAATTGGAAATTGAACTTGATTTGATATTAATGAAATTTGTGTGATAGATAAAAAAGAGCACTTGCTAGAGAAATAATGTGATATAATATGGAATGAAAATTCCCGGAATAATCCAAGGAAAAAAAAAATGATGCAAAAATTTCTGATGTAATACGAGGAAAAAAAACAGTGAAAGAGCAAAATAAATGAATGAGAAAAATTTCTAAATTGAAAATGATGAATTGATTGTATTATATGTATTTGTATGGTATAGCTACCATCACAAAAAGGACATCCATTTTTGTTTGAAGGAATGTGTGAAAAATGAATAAATTAATTTTTGAAAAAAAAGAAAGAATTGATAGATTGGATTTAGGCATACTGTTTGAAGTATGAGTAAATTGAGAAGCAAAAATTTGCATATAAAATGTGTGTCATTAAAAATTGAATCACATTTTTATTTTGTTGAAATTTCTATTTAATTCAAATACCCTGATAATTTATTTACATTTTAAATTTGGAAATTTTTTTTTTCCTTTCTTTCATTCCATATAATTTATTAATTTTTCTAAAATTAAAAAAACAAAAAAAAACAAAAAGAAAACAATTAATTATAAATTTTATAAAAAAAAGAATAATTTTACAATTTTTCTTTTATTTTAATTTTTTTCTCTCTCTCGCTTTCCCTGTTTCTCTATTTCTCTTTCTTTCTTTCTCCCTTTCGCTTTTCTTCATCTATAATACATAAAAGTTTTTTTTTTTTTTTTGTTTTTAATAAGTAATAATAGTAGTAATAGTTTGGCCTATAGAATAGTAGTAAGCGCACCTGGCACAAATAAATATATTTGTGGACATTATAATATCAATTGACCATCTGCCCCTTCCTTTTTTTGATTGAATCATTTCCTTTTTTCAAATTCTCTCGAAAATACCAAATTAAACTATTTTTTTCACTGTTAACAAAAAGAAAAAAACGGTTCATTTCTGTTTGTGTGCAATTAAATTTAGTATTTGAAATTTTGAATTAAAATTTAAGTCAAAAATTTTAAATTAGTTTATGATAAGTAAGTAGTATAATAAAAAATATTGTTTTTGTCAAAGATTTGTCAAAGCCGTAAAAAGATATTAGCATAGGTTTAGTTAAATGATTAATGATAGGTACTTATAATGGCTAAGCTTGATTTTAGCAAGTATGAGATACCGGATATAGCACATATCTTTTTCCGTAATTAAGATCTGTAATTAAGGAAATGACATTTTCTTATCTTTCTTCCCTTCTACTATTACTATTAGTACTATTTGTTTACTTACTTTTTTTTCCAACATTTCACGAAAATGAAAATAGTAATAGTAGTAGTATTAATATATGATTATTATTAGTAGTATAGTATTGGTACTATATTATTATTATTATTGTTATTATTATTATTATTATTATTATTATTTAGTAGCAGTAATAGTAGTAGTGGTAATAATAAACATTACGAATAGGTAAGTAAATAAGTAAATAATTACTACTACTACTACTACTACTACTACTACTACTACCAGTACTTGGTAATCCTCATCATCACGAATGAGGGAAGTAAGTAATTGGCAAAGAATTAAGTATGTAATAAGTAAGTAAGAATGTAAGTAAGTAATGGAAAATAAACAAGTAAGTAATTAAGTGACAATAAGTTCTTGTTACACTTTTGAATATCGTAAAAAATGAGCAAAAAAAAAACCGATCGAATATATTTTCTTAGCTTATTGCTTCATCCTAGCCCTCCCTCCCTATGCAAACATATAATTAGGCTTTAAGTTATTGGTTGATGAAAAAAAGGCATGTCTAGAAAGGCCTTTTATGATATACCATTAACAAATGTATCGGTAATAAAAAGCAAAAAATGCAGCAGTAGCAACGCAGTGTCAACAGCAACAGCTACAACACAGTGTCAAATGTCACGCGAGCCAAGAGATCATAGAAGCCATAATTGAGCTCATGATGATGAAGAAAAAAAACTGCTGAAAAGTACTTCTGTGAAATGATTATTAAAAAAAAAAAAAAAAATGAAATTATTGAAGTTTCAATGAAAAGTATTTGAACAATAAGTTTCATGCTTAAATTATAATAGTTCCGTGATTGAAAAAATTTTTTCAGAAAAAAAAATTATTCCCAAAAAAAATCTGATCAAAAAACACTTTTTTTTGTTGTAGTTTTTTAATTGTTATACAAAGTTAAAAAAAGGAAAAGAATTTTGCTTGTTTTTAATTAAAAAAATTTTAAGATTTTAGAAAAGATTTTTGTATGAAAAAGTTAATGGAATGAAACTTGTGTAATTTTGTTTACTCAATCATAAGAGATATTCTTTATTTTAAAACAGAACATAATAAAAATTTTTTTTTGTGGAAAAATGTTTATTAAAAAATTAAGAAGATTTTTTTATTATTTTAACCGTCAAATTTTCAATGACTTTTCTTCCAAAAAAAAAAAAAAATTAAGAAAAAAAATGTGATTAATTTTTTCGAAACGAAAAAAGCAATCATACATGTGCATAAGAAGTGTGATTATTTCTTTCCTAATTAATTACATGATTAATTAAATCTCTCTATGTTATTGGAATTGAATTATCATCAATCACATTTGATTAATATATGCATATATATATATAACCATCATTGTTTACTCTTTCAATCAGTTCGTTAATTATTGAAAAAAAAATGACTGGAATAATTCTAGCAGTAATTTCTGCTAAAATTAATTACTTTAATTAAATTTCCCTCGCAAAACTTGAATACTTTTAAAATTTTAATTGATAATTTTTGTTCGCTAAAATTAAATGTGATTTAAAAAATTTGAAATTCAATATTTTAATTAAATACATTTAGATTTCGTTGAAACAAAGGAAAAATAAGCAATTAAAATTATTGATCGATCATTAAAAAACTCTGTTATTGTTTCCACATTCTTATTTATTTAGCATTTGTTCAACCAATGGGAATCTTAAGTAATGCCTCTTTTTTTCCTGCATAAGAAGTTTTTTCATTTTGAAGAGGTTCTATGATGCAATAACACCTGTTCCAACTCCATTATCACCAATTACCACCGAAAAAAAAACGAAAAACTCTTAACGAAATTGTCACAGAATTTTTACTGTGACAAAAAAAAAAAAAAAAAAAAAAAATTAGAGGGATGAGAAAAAAAATATAACAGATGTTATTGGAAGAAATTATTTGAATAATTATCGGAAAATTTTTTACATTTATTTTATTCAGTGCAAAATGCAAAAAGAAATGTTATTTTTGTTATTTACTTTTTTTTGAAAATTAAAATTAAATGTTTTTTATTTACAAAAATAACCATTATCTTTTATCACTATCACTCTTTCTTTCTCCCTCTTTCCCTTTCTCAATTTGATGATAGTAATGATTAAGGCGTTATTTCATTATTATTTATTAGGCACATTTATGATTACGATTTCAGCCGTTGTAATTCAATAATAAATAGATAAATTACTAATGTTAATTATTTTTATTATCATTATTGTTATTATTATCATTATTATTATTAGTACTAGTATTATTATCATTGTCATTATTGTTGTTATCATTACTATTATTATTATTATTAATATTATTGATTTCCTATTGCTTTTGTAAATATTGCAAGTAAGCAATAAAAATCAATCATCATTATTGATTTTCATATAACAGCAATTAGAATCAAATTTTTTTTTAATGACAATTTCCTCGTTAATTATATCTCATTAGCCTTAATTTATTTTGGACAAGCTGTCTTGAAAGTATGCTTATATATCTTTGTCCATGGCCAAATATGTGCCTGTATATGTTGGTTTGTGTATTTATGTATTTATGTAGTATGTATATATATATATGTATGTATGTATGTATGTATGTATGTATGTATGTATGTATGTATGTATGTATGTATGTATGTATGTATGTATGTATGTATGTATGTATGTATGTATGTATGTATGTATGTATGTATGTATGTATGTATGTATGTATGTATGTATGTTTGTATGTATGTATGTATGTATGTATGTATGTATGTATGTATGTATGTATGTATGTATGTATGTATGTATGTATGTATGTATGTATGTATGTATGTATGTACATTTGGTCCATTTGTATGTGATTGTCATGTCATTAAAACTTACATTACAAATATGCTTATATATTTCTGTTCATATGTTAATAGTTGTGTATGTGTGTGTATATGTTTGTGTATGTGCATGTATGTATGTATGTATGTGTGTATGTATGTATATATGTGTGTCCATTTGGTTCATTTGTAAAATGTGATTGTCGTTTTTCTTTTTTTTTTCTGGAAATGCTTTAATAAAAGTGAAAAAATTGTGTAAATACTTCTATCAATACTCAATTTTGGCCATCATTGGCTCCAAAAGTATTAATTCATTGCTACTTGGCTCTTTTGGCCTTTCTAGCTTTTGCAAATAAATGACATGTAATATATATGACTGTGTTATTTGCATTAAAATAGACGGCAAAACAAAATGGATATTTTTGCTAATTAATACATTGTTAATATTTTTAAAGTGTACGACAAGAAAAAAAAGAAAAATGAAAAAATTAATTAATTCTAAATTTTTTATATCTTATAATCAATTATAACGAATTTGATACTTTTCATTTTGATTAAATTTGCATAAAATTAAATAGATATGAATATTGTTGGAGGAAAAAAAAATTTCAAAATCAAAATTTGTTATTTGCTTGATGAATTTAATAATTTTCATAAAACGAGAAAAAAATCAGTTAAAAATTGTAAAAAGAAAATAAAAGCTGCAAAAGATCAAAGGGTAATGTTGATAAATAGAAGCTGCAAAAGGTTAAAGGGTAATGTTGACAAATGTAATTGACAAGATTATATGATAATAACAAGAGTATAATTAACATTACTGAAAATATTGTAATGTTTTCACGAAATGTACAACTTTTATTAAATAATTTATTTTTCGCATATATTTCCAAAATTTCTGCGCGACATTTTGATTTATTCTAATCATCAATTCATTTCGTAAAACTTTATTGAATTTGCAAATGCTGGGTTGAATTTAAAAATGACAGCAAAAGAATAAATTTTTCTTTTCCTTTATTTATTTTTATTGCTTCGTTTGTTTTTTGATTAAAAAATGTTAAAGCGAATAAATTAATTGTTAAATTTAATTTAACAATTCAAAAATCCTAATTAATTTTCAAAAATTTGAAAAAAAGTGAATGTAGAAGAAAAGTTTTGAATGTGTCGCAGCAACAGCAGATGGCAACAGTTAACTTGGAAGTGTTTTTGAAGTGACCGAACGAATGCAAGTTTTTTCATTTCAATTGCATGTGCAAAAAGATGAATTTATACAGACACATACACACACACACACACACATACACACACATACACACACATACACACACACACACATACACACACACACACACATACACACACACACACGCATACATATAAGTATGTGAATTTTGTGAAGGAACAAATGATCTATTTGATATACATAGACATCTATATACATGTGTGAATTTTTTAAAGGAACAGATGATATATTTGATAAGGTATTTTCATGTGAATGAGAAAAATTAAAATGGAAAATTTTTTAAAAAGAATGCTTATTTCATTTAAACACATACTATTCTTTTTTCGTGCTTTTTGGGAAATAATTTTATTAATCTAATTATTGCAATTAAACTACTCATCTAAAATATAGCATATATATTTGCAATGTTACCTTTAACTAAGTAAATTAGATAATCCGAAAAATTCAATTTAGCATATGAACTTTCAAGTAAATTAAAAAATTCAGCATTCACTTTTATATGCTATTTTTACTTTAAAAAAAAAAATCATTTAAAAAAAAACAATAGAATAAAATAGTTAAATGAAAAAATTATACTTTTACGTTAAACATTTAATTTATAAATCAATTTCTATGTTAATTTTAGAAAAAAACAAACAAACATTTGGATTTATTATTATTTAATTTGTATTAAAATGTATTTTAATTGACGTTTGCGTACATTTCAATACACTTAATCAATCAAATGACGAGTAATTAATAGCAACAATATGTTATTAGTTCCTTTTCTTCTTAATAGAAAAGAGACAAATAAAATCTATCAATATTAACATTTTCTAGTTTAATTCAACGAATGAATTCATCCAAGTTCATTTTATAAAATACAATAGTGAAAAGTTAACATGTTAAGTTAGTATCACATCCATAGTAGAGATGAGTTCATTTAAAGTTTTAGTTCAATTTATTCTAATTAGAGTCAATTTATAAACGCCGACGTCTTTGAAGTAGACATCAATTCATATTCATCATTGGTAAACGTTGATTCATCCGAGAAAACGTCGATTTATTCGAAGCAGATGTCATTTTCGCCCAATTAGACGTAACTTAATCCGGAATCTGTCAAAAGGATCGATCTCTTTGAAGTGGGCATCAATCCATTTCAATTAGGACATCGTCAATTCATTCTGAAAGTGTATTTTTCACGTTGAAATTAAACATTTGATAAACTTGCATGATTGACGTAAAATTTTCATTTTCAGTTGAGAAAAGAATGAAATGAAATTGCGATCACAGTAAAGAATTAAGAAAATGGAAAATTTTAATTTCATTTCAAGTTTTCATTATGCAAAATAAATATGTAAAAGATAATAGTAATAACATTATTAATAGTAATTGTTGTGATAATAATAATGGTAACAGATAGTGATAATAGTGGTAATGATAAGTAATAATAACGGCAATGATAATAAATAATATTAAGAATGAGAATAATGATAATGATAAGAATGGTATTATACAGATTAGGTATTGCGTCAGTTGATAAAATAGAAAAACTGCCTTTGGGAAATGAATTTTCTTGTGGATAAGGATGGATTAGACAGATGGCCAAATCATTATGTCATCCTTTCTTTGTCGTTTGATCCTTTAGGCTATCATCTGCTAGCCGAACTTATTTAACTTCATCATTATTTCATCACTTCAAAATGTCAAATGAATTTTCATCAAATTATTGCAAAAGTATAACTGAATATGAAGAAAATTTTGATGACATTATTAAAATATCAAACAATGTTTTAACTGATAATAATCATTAAAAGTATTTATATAACCGGGAAACAGGAATTGATAAGTGATGAATGACATTATCAATCCGAAAATACTAACAAATCATGATTCATGATATTATTATTTCAGGAGCAGTAACGAATGATAATTGTTGAATAATATCGTAATATTATCATTTCGGAAACACTAACAAATGGCAACTGTTGAAGATATCGTGAAATTATCATTCCAGGATCAGCAACAAATGGCAATTGTTGAATGATACAATTTATAAAAAAAAGGAGTGGAAAAGTTCAAAGTATCATTTTTTGAGGTGATGAATTATAATAAATAAAACTTTTCCTATCCAATTTTTCCTTTTTTTTTGTTGTAAACACGAAAATATTTCATTTCTTCCGATACATTATTTTAAAATTATAAAATTGTTGCTTATCATATGATTGCATCGATGACGTTAACTTTAACTTGCTGAAAAATGATGAGATCATTAGCATCATCATCATTACAAGAATTGTTTTTATTTGTAAATTGTTAAGCTCAAATTAAATTAACAAAATTTTCTGTTTATTTTAGAAAAAATTTCATTCTACAATATGTACACGTATACGTACGTATGCGTAAATTGCTATTTTCAACAAAATATCACGTACATTTTTTAAGCAAATATGAAATTGAAATATTTAATTGCTAAGTTTGATGTAAATGCCTCTTTTTTAATCAATCAGTTGGTCAAAAATCGATCTAAGCGATTCATCTACACTCACTTCACTTCTTGAAATTTTGTGTAAACTTTCAATACACTTTAAAACTTTGCAAGACTTTTTCTTCAACAGTGTGTTGGCTAGCTAACATAACAAAATAAAACGAATTTATTTTCAAATTTCATTTCTTTCATTTTACTTTTCATTTTTTTTCTCTTTTTTTTGCAACTTCAAATAGTAATAATTTATTTACAAATTGCACTGATAAGTATAAAAAGCCGTATCACTCGTACTGACAAGAGTTAAGAAAGAAAGAACATATCACTGGTTTTTTAAACTCATATTAGTACGAGTAAAAAGCAAGCACATATCATAAATGATACTCTAATATTTACTCATACTGATAAGATTTGAAAACTACTGTATTACTTGTATTGATAAGAATTGAGAAAGTGCATATTATTCGTACTGGAAAATGCTAAGAAAATGCGTATTACTTGCAATGATAAGAAATAGGAAAGCGCCATTATTACTTGTGGTGCAGCAGTGATTACGAATACGTTTATTGACTATGAAAACTTTTTATTGATTGCGAATATGTTTTACTGATTATGAATATGTTTATTGATTGCGAATATGTTTTACTGATTATGAATATGTTTTATTGATTACGAATATGTTTTATTGATTACGAATATATTTCATTGATTACGAATGTGTTTTATTAGTTATTAAAAAAAAAATTTATGTTTACATAAATACGTGAAATTATTTGTAACATATATTTGTTTTGCATTTTTATTTTTCATTTTTCACTAAATAATTTAATTGAAATTATTTAACAATTAAAAAATAAAAAAAAAAAAAAAAAAAAACAAAAATGTGGAATAAAATTATTTTTCATTTGTCTCATTCACTGATACATTTGTGTTATTAATATCACTTTAAATGACTTCAAGAAAATATGTCAAAGACAAAGACGCTTAGCGATAATGTTTACAAGCAACGAGTACGTTACTTTGATGAACCATTTGCTTATATTTGCATAAATCAACAAGTGGAAAATTATTGCTCATATTGCTTGAGAAAACCAGAAAAATGCAACAAACTTTATAAATGTACGAAATGTGGATTTGCAAGATATTGCAATAAGGTATATGACTTGCAAAAATATCATGCACGTTCTTTTGCTAACCTTTAACCTTCCCATCCATGCTAATATAACTATGAAATTTCGCATTAAATTTCTAAAGATTTTGGTATAAAAAATTTTTTTTCTGAATTTTTAGTGTAAATGAGCAAAAAATATCAAAGTGTTATTGTTTTCGTCTGTTTCTTTTTTTTTTTTTTATTCAGGAATGTCAACGTTTAGCATGGAAAAAATGTCATCGTGCTGAGTGCCAACGTTTAGAAGCAGTTTATCCAAATTTACCGCTTACCGAAGTGCTGTTTCTCAGTCGTATAATTGATAGGGTATTATTCCTGGAACAAAATGATGACAAATACAATTGGGAAAAAGATCGAAAATGGATCAGTTTAATGGGGCATGAAGATGATATTCGAAATGATGAGGTAACAAATAAAAAAACATCATTAATTTGTGAAATAATTTTTAATTAACAAATTATCATTAATAAATTTAAAAAAAAAAACAAATAAACAATTTTTTTAAGGAGAAATAAATTTCATGTTAAATAAAATGAATTTTCTTTTTAGAATAATTTGAAAATAATAAAAATCTAATTTAATTAAAAATAAAATTGAAAAGCTAAAAAAGCAAACAAATAAATTAAAATTTAAACAAAAAAAAGACAATTTGCACGAATTTTCAGTTAAAATACGCGCATTTTGAAAAAATTCACAGAAAGATGATGACATTTCGGAAAGATGAAATGATTGATTTGGAGAAATTTTATGAAATTTTTTGCAAAACAACAATCAATTCACATTCTATACATACAAATGCTGGAGATGAAATTGGCATAGCACTTGATTTAGGTATAAATGCATGTATGCAATTGCATTTTTCAGTTAAAATTTTTTAAATTGAAAGTTAGTTATTTTTAGAAATTATTTTTTATCAATGTGTGAAGTGATTATTAGCAATTGATAAGATTATTTGGAGATCAATTAATTAATTCAATTTGCCTACATTATGATGCAAATATTCTTTTGTTTTTTTTTTCTTCCTTAAATTTTAATCTTTAATAAATTCCTTGCTGCTAAATGCATTAATGTGATAATTTAGTTTACCATATAATTGATTATTAAGTCGACTTACGAAATTAATAATTTTGAGAATATCCCAAGACTTGTTTCAAACTTACCTGTGCATTTGATTTTGGTAACTTTTTTCAAAAAAAAAAATTTAATCTTTAACGAAGTGTTTGCTATGTTTTAATATTATTGGTAACTTAGTTTAACTTGTGAATATTTGTTAATTATCTTACGTAATTAATTGTGTAATTATTTTAGCTGACGTAAGGTTAATTAAAATTTTTAAAAATTTTTCAGGCTGACCTACTACTCATCTCTAGAAAATAAGCTGATTTTAGAAAATGCAAAAGCACTCAAAAGCTGGCTTTGTCTGCTTTTTTATTTTTCTGAAATATTTTGTTTGAATTAAAAAGGAAGGAAATTTTTATGATATAAAGAACAGACAGAGGGAATAGAGAAGATTTTAATTCGAAAAAAGAGAGGGAGAGATAGGATAGAGAGAATTCAAACATTGCCATTTTTAATCCTGAACTTTTAAATTAAAAATTAAAATAATATTTGAAACAGAACTATTCTTAAATTCTAAAAACTCCCAAAAACAAAAACAAAATAAATTGATTTTAATTCGAAAAAAATTTAGTTTTTTATTAAAAATGAAACAATTTTTTTTTTAGGCGTTTCAATTTATGATCATTCATGTCGTCCGAATTGTTCGCTTGTTTTCGATGGTTTTCATGCCTATTTAAGGTCATTAACTCCAGAAACAGATGTTTCTGATCCATCCAAAGCACATATAAGTTACATTGATATTGGCCGATCACGTTATCGCCGTCAAAATGAACTTAAGTTAAAATGGTATATATGCATAAATTAGTTTGAATTAATTATTCAAATGCAAGTGATTAAAAAAACATAATGCTCGTTTTTAACAATTGCTTCCAAATAAAACAATTGTATAAAAGGTTAAAAAAAAAAAAAAAAAGAAAAAACTCAATAATTTCCACTTACATTGATTTGTTTGGCAATTATGTCGCAAAATGAAACAATTATCGGAAGACCAAAAGAGTTTGAATAAATTATTGAAAGAGCTATGTTAAATTTTTTGAATCACTTTTTAAAAAATAATAATAAAATTGATTGATAAAATGATAAGATGACAATGCTGAATTTGAAAATGGAATCATTTTTTTCAATTCAGGTATTTTAATTGTCAATGTGACCGTTGTATGGATCCATTGGATGACATTTTAACATCGATACGTTGCATCAACGAACAATGTGATGAAGCATTGATTATAACGGAAGAATCTGAACCGATAAATATTACATGTCCGAAATGTAAGCAAATTACATATGCAGATCATGTAAAAAAATGTCAACAATTAATGCTCAATCTTCCGGTACGATTTAGCATGGCGGATAATAGCACTAAAAATGTTTGTTTAATTAATTTTTAAATGATTTCTTTTCCTTTTTTTTTTGCTTTTGTTAGATTAAAACTTTTATTTAAATTCTAAAACATTTTGCTGACTTCTGGGAAAAAAATAAATTCTAAAATATTTTGTGGATTTCTGGAAAAAAGGCTTATTGCAGATTGAAGAAAAACTTACAGAAGCAATGAAATATTTACATTCCAAGAATGTTTATGTGACACGTTTAAAAGCAGCATTACTTCATTATACCGGAACAATTCAAGATAATTTATTATTTGTTCAAAAAAGTGTTTATGAAAATTATCGATTGTAAGTTTTAATTTTTTTTTCACAAGAAAGGAAGCAAACGAAAGCTTTTTTGAAAAATAAATAAGCAATTTTATGTTTAAATAAAAATATTAAAATAATTTCAAGATTCAATTTTATCCTATTTATTAAGCAAATTTTAAGGATTTACTTTTTACCTTTGTTTTTTAAATACATTCGTTTTTTTTAAATTTTATGGTTTTTTCATTCTACAACAACAAACTTTCCTTTATTGGGAAAATTTAGAAAAAATTTCCGTCGGTTTTAAAATCGGAAATTTTTCATAAAATGTTGACATAAAAAAAGAAATTAAAATATTTCAGTTTAATTAAAAGTAAATTAATTGAAAATTAGCAGCTAATTTCGGATATTTTCTGCAGTTTGTAATTAATTAATTAAAAACTGGTGAGCTATTTCAGGTGTTTTCCACGATCCGATAGACATCTTGCATATCAGCTCTTACAAATTGCTAAATCACTTATCGAAAAGGGTGAAAGAAAAGAAGTAGGTCTAAATTAACCTATCTACTTATTTATCTGTTTACTCGTTTAACTAGGTAGACATTGGAATGGCTTATCTTACCTTATTTCATTTCCTATTTTGCATTTCAGGCTGTATCATATGCATATGAGGCGATGACAATATTCGAAGTATGCTTTGGTCTCAATCATCCGTACTATCTTCAGACTCTTGCTCTTTGGACATTTCTGGATCAGGATACTCCAAAAACAGATGACGAATTGTTTGCATTGATGAATTTTCACTCTAATAAACCAATTGATTTAAATGAAATTTTGCTCAAGAAATTTTAAACTTGTCCATTTTTTTTTAGATATTTTCCATGATTTTTTTTCATACCTTAATATATAGAATGATTCGATGACCAGATTTGTTGGTTATTATTTCCGGATTAAAAATATATATTCCGAAAATCGAACAAGTGGCAAATGGAAATTATTAAAAAATTTTTCCAATCTTTGTCATTTTAATTTTCCAAAATTTCGTCTGAAACAGTTTGATAATAAGTTCAAAGTGATGATTACCTGCGAGTCCAAAAATATCTAAAATGTTATTCCAGAATTCTTACAGTTATTTGTTTTTTCCATTCATCTTACTTATATATCGTAGAATGTATTTTGCGATACAATACATAATTATTTATTACGATGTTATCACCGTAACGCGCTTTTTTATCGTACTTCCACAATAAACTGAAATAAAAATAGGAATCGAAATACCCAACGTTACGATTTATTCTTTTTGTCATACATTACAATACATCAAAATGAAAACAGAAATCGAAATACTTTGAGAAACAAAATTATTACAGTAGCACAAATTATATATCAAATTAAGTTTTTTGCATTGAAATTGTTTACTGAAATAAATAATTAAAATGAAAAGTTATTTTTTCTTAAATATCGCAAAAACGAAAAAAAGTGCAAAAATTAATTTCTGTTGTTTAATTTTATTGTCAAATGAAAATTAAATCAATTTATTTGAATTGAAATTGAAAATTTGTTCTTTCGCAAATAGTAAAATTTCTTTATTTGCAAAATATTACGATAGGCATAATAACTGAAATGATGCCTTGATAGATAAAATTACAAATTGATAAGTTTGCAACGAATTAAACTAACAAACAATTGAATAAAATCTTAATTAATTAATCAAAATTTTTACTAATTTAATAAATATTGAGAAAAACCAAAATGATTCAACTATTGCATGTTTATTAATTAAACGATCATTGATTAATGTTAATTCTGTATAAAGTGACCAGTAACTGCTTGTCCACTACAATCAATGTATTATCGTCCGGTACAAGAGCAAATGCTTGGTGTGCAAATGACTGCCGCATCAATATTCTCAAATCATCAAGCTGAATAGCAAATAATTGCTCGCTATTTCCACAAATAATTAAATTAGCATTTTTAATCAAAATACTGCAAACAGGAATATCCAAAGTACGTGTTAAACTGTCATTTCCGGAAACGATTAATCCCTGAAACAATTTTCGATATATGAATGAAACTAACGAACAATATAAAGCATCTTATCAGTATTAAATTTTGCTACTACAATAGATTTCTCATTGAACATATATGTAAGAAGTTGGGTTACTGTAGTAGCAATTAAGCAGAAAAACTATCGAAGTTTTGCTAAACGAACTATATTATTGCTTCATTAAATGACAATTAAAATATAGACTTTCTTAGCTCAATTGTTATCAATTAATTACAGGATTTTATTGATACTATATTTTGCAGTTAAAACAAATTTGAAATAACAATTGTAACAAGAATTTGCTGCTACAAGAAATTTAAAATGATTATAGCATAGAATATGGAAACTTTCATTTTAAATTTTTGATTGATTAAAAACTTTTAAACAAATTTTATTTTTTATATTATAATTCAAAAAGCATGAAATTGAAATCAGTTCAGAAAAAAAGTCCAATAAGATGAATATCATTTCATAAGAATTAATTTCAAAACTTTATCAATTTTCATCTGAAATCAAGTGCATCTTATTTGGATGAAATTAAAAAAGTTATTAGTTCATTATATCATTGTTTGAAGTTCGAATCAATGTACAATTTGCGCCAAAAAAAAGCATATTATTTAGACGTTATTCCAGAAAATTAGATTTCTTGAAAAAAAAGAAAACGTTTCGAAAAATTAAAATTTTTTGAAAAAAAGCTTACCCTGCCGGAAGATGTTGTAATGATGATATAGCTCGAAGTATGTGCTATTGTTTCAATACAATCAATTTCGTAGTGAAAGAATGAAATTGTTAAATCCGGCAATGTTGCTGTCCAAATAGCACCTATTTCACTACCAATAAATAGTTGATCTTTGCTAACACACATTGATGTTAAGCCTAAATATTTAATTTGATTAATTAATTATACAATCGTAACCGATTGATTAGTTTCTCATCGTAATGAATTGCAAATTATTTTGTCAAATCAAAATTTTAATTTCTCTTAAAAAAAAAAAAAAAAAAAAAAAAAAAAACAGAAATTAACAATCCCCTCTCTGTTTGATTAACTTTTAAATTTAATTTTAATTAATTAACATCACTTTAGTGATTAAAATTCTGTCATCAGTTTGAGTAGAAACCGGTTAACAGAAAAATGTTAAAATGATTTCAAAAAAAAGAGAATTTCTTTCGGGTTTTTTTTTTTGAATCAAACTATTCACCGATATATTTGGCTGATGAATTTGATTTCCGCATATTACGGGGAAGATTCATGACAGTTACTAATTTGGAATGCCTTGTCTCAAGAATTGCCGATTTTACATTGTGAATTATAATTTGACCGTCTAAAGATATGGAGATAAGTTGTTGTGATGGATGAAGCCATTCAAGAGATGTTACGGCGAGAGTATGAACCTGAAATCACACATCTATTCGATTCGAGATTCACCTCCATTCGACATTTCCAAGAAATTTGAAATCAATCTAATAATTTCATCTTCAAATCATATTTCATCTTCTATTATAATCTATTATCAAATCTACTGCTGTCTATCAAAACTTTAATTAGCATTTGAGATTTATTCGAATTAAAACTATTCATTAATTTACTAATTATCTAATATTACTTTATAACATTATTTAAAGCGCTATTTTTCATTTCTTGTATAATGTTAAGATCAAGTTTGTAAAATTATAATTGGCAATCATAATCATATCGATCAAAATTATTTTTAAAAATTCGCAAAAGATCATAAATTATGAAACTAAGAAATTCAAAAAAATAAATAAATTTTTAAGAAGTTCTAACAATTCATACTTCATTAGTTGAAATAATTTCACCATTTAGAACAATTAAAATACGACCAGTTATCAAGCCTACTGCTATGAAACCTTGTGGACCATATCTATAAAATAGCATTCAATGGTCGATTGAATTTTTCAGCAAATTTAAAACATCAGTTATCGATCATCCGGAAAAGATTTATGATTTATGATTTCTGTGCAGTATTAATTTTTTTTCGTGAAAAAGATAATATAAACAATTTTATAAGTGAGAAAAAAAATTGTCCGGAATTATTTTATTATTGAGATGAAAATATTTCATTTGTTGTCACCTGAGAATTGTTGGACAACTGGAAAGTACCAGATGATCGATTAAGCGTCTTTGCCAGAATATTATGATACCGTTATGTGAGCACCATGCATCGTGATATCGCTCCGCAAACACAAATGCCGTACGTCCATTTGGACCACATACGACACTATTTAATGGCAAATTTTCTTTCTATAACTTTTTTTTTTTAAATTGAATTTAACTGTTTGATTAAAAATTAATTCACATTTAAATCATTTTGTTAATTAGCAAGTTTCATGCAATAACTGTCTGCTAATGATGACGCTTTCTTATAATACTTTTTTGTTAAATAAAAAATTTCTTTCAATAATTTCCTTATTCAATAAGAATTTCCTTTTTTCAATAAGAAGTCGTGTTAATATTTTCTCGCTCAATAAAAAAATTTTCTTCAAAGTCTTTCTTATTAAACAAAAAGTTTTTTTTTTTTTTTTAAAATGTTTCCTTGCACAATAAGAAATTTCTTTTAATGTATATTTTCGCGCTAATTAATTAGTTAATCAATTAATTAATTCCTTTCTTATTTTATACAAGATCAAAAATCACCCAAATATATTCATTTGTTTGTTTCATTTTTTCTTTGCCAATAAAAATTAACAAAGCATTGCTTTGTTTTTTTCTGATTAAAAAGTAACACTTTCATGCTATTTAGAAAGTAATATTATTTTAAAACTTCCTCGCCTATGATTAATTGTTAATTAAGAAGTGTAAAAAGTAACACTTGACTCTTCATTTAATAAAATAACAAAAAAGAAAGGAAATTAAATTTCACATAAAATGTTATTTAAATGTTAAATCTAAATATAATTATGAAAAGTTAATAGATGATAGCTGACAAATGACCTGCGGTAATTGATACTGCTTCATCATGGATAATGTCACCGAGTCTGTACGATGAAAGATATTTAATCGTGCGAGAACATTCAACTCTTCATTGTTGCTTTTCACTGTCATCAATAATAAATTCAGTATTTCATTACTGATAATAGCACCATTCAAAATATTACTTACAGAAGTCAACATTTGTTCAGTTTGTACACCAATACTAATTTGTTCTATTGCATCGGTTCCTTTAAAAAAAAATTGTTTTGAATAAGAAATAAAATTAAATATATTTTTAATCATAAATAAGTAATTATAAATATTGGAAGTGATTTTTTTTGATAATTCCAGCTAACTATATTCCAGCTATTTGGAACTTAATTTTCATTGTTTGAATTTAATTAAAATTTAACACAATTTCATTATCTAAATATATTTCAATCATATTTTTCATTATTTGAATTTAATTTAAAATGAATATCAAAATTTTAAAACTAAATTTAAAATTCATTCCTTTTTTTTCATCTTTTATTGCTACACTTTACTGCAAAATAATCTTTTATAATCTATGAATTTCACTCAATTTCAAATGAAAGTAATATCAGGAATTAAAAAAGGGATCAAAATGAATTAAAAATGAATTAAAAAAGAATCAAAAATAAATGAATTGAAAAAGAATGCAAATAAATGAAACAGAAAGAAATGAAATATTATAAAAAGCATTGATAGAAAAAAAGCACAGAAAAAAAAACGAAGAGATTTTTTAAAAGAAAAACTGTGAAAAAAAAGATTGCAACCCGAAAACCTTGATGACGATATTCTCGTGGATCAGTTAAAATTTCAGAATCCACTTTGGCAGCTTTCACTTTTTCTCTGCTTGCAATGAATACACTTGGCCCATCGTAATCATCCATTCTTTCTCAATTGAAATTACAAAAGGCAAAAAATCATTTCAACTTAACCTGCAATGAAATAATGTGGCTCACATTTTACTTAATTTATAATGAGATAATGCAATTTATTTGAAACACACAAAAAAGAAAATGAACCAAATACCAGTAATATCAATTCTAATCAATTATGTGCTAATTATTTTTGATTTGTGATAAAAATAGTTGCCAAAAAAATTCATTTGAAAATTTTGACAATAAAAATTGCTAATAATGCAAAATGCTAATTTTTCATTTTTGTTTTTCCTTGTTACTTCCTTTGCACTAAATTGACTGCTTGGATTGAATAGCTGAATTCGAAATTCGCTAAAAAGCCTGATAGGCTGTAAGGTAGTTAGTTTCCTAGCAACGGAGAAATTTTGCTATGCATTTTGACTGAATCAATCAATGAGTTCTTAAAGTCCAGAATTCATTTACAGTTCGAATTACCCGGTTTACTTGAGTAGATTTTGTCATTTTTTTAAAATACTTCATACTTCAACTTCAGTAATTTAAAACAGTACATTTTAGAAGTGAATTTAGAAATTACAATTTTACTTTCGCTATTTATAGTGAACTTTCTTTTAACTCACTTCTTTGCGTATCATCGTTGCTTTGATCAAATAAATGACAGTGCACGAAATTTGATTAGGCCGGAAAGCAATCAGAAAGCAAACGAAATAGTCCAGAAATGTTCCGTTCCGGACAAAAGATAAAGTTGAATTCTAGTAGTGTTAAAAACCTCCCACTGATATTACCATTCCTCAATTTCATTAACTTCCTGATAAATTCCGGAAATTTGACATTTAATAAAACATAATCATCCATGCATGAATAATGCAGATTGCTTGCATCCAGAACAAGTGAATCAGTTAATGAGATCAATTCGGTTGCCGTATGCCGTATTCGGTTGTATGGTTGAATTTATTTCATGTACACCATATATTCGTGTAGTTATTAACCAAAATGTCGCGAAAGTGAATTGGGGAAAAAAATTTCAGCAGTTAATTTTTTAAATTCGATTTTAGAAATTAACAACTTTTAATTAGAAAGAACAAATTAGAAGTAAGCGTGATGCTGAAAGAGATTTTAAAAGATTTTAAAATTTAAATTAAAATAAAATTGTAGACTTGTTGCTGAACAAATTTTATAAATTTCAAATTAGCAAATCAATGAATTAAAATTATAATTACTCTCATTATCTTTTGCATTTTTGTTTCAAAATAATTAATTCGTTTACCTTTTATTGATTTCCTAATTTTTTACTCCTAAAAAAAAATACTTAACCATTCCATAGTAAGTGTTGTTCTTGTCTGTTATCATTGTTTTATCAATGAGAGATAAAAACTGATTAATGAATTTTGATTACAAAAAAAAGCTCCCACAGAGAAAAAATAGTATATTATTGAATTTTTAAATGGATTGTGAGTGTTTCGATTGCTAAAAGTATTGTACACCAACTAAAACTTACAGGTAATGGTCACTTGAAGTTAGAAATAAGTGATCATTTTAAGTTATAAATAATAATCACTCCGACTTAGAAGTAAATGGTCACTTCAAGTTCAAAGCAATGATCACTTCGATTTGAAGTTATATATGCAAATAAGTAGTGGTCACTTGAACTAGAAAGCAGATGGTTACTTCCAGTTATAACTAATGTCACAAATAGTGGTCACTTCAAGTGACAAGTAATAGCCATTCCAAGTCACAAAAGTAACGTTACTTTAAGTTTTTTTTTTTGGCATAAACAATTTTCATAAACATTTTCATTCATTTTCACGGCATAAGTATTTTCACATCTACTTTCAGTTTCGTTGATCCAAATTATTTCACAGTGACCCTTCCCGCATTTCATTTTATAACGGTTTTTAGCTCTTGACAAATCTTCGAGAAATTCCGGGGGGCCAGTGGAAAGGGAAAATGGCGAGAGTGATCTGTATAGTTTGTAAAGAAGAATTGATGATAGTTGTAAAGTGTAGAGAGAATTACTGGTGAAAAGTGATGGAAATAACGATGTTATTGATGTACAGAGAAGATAATGAAAAGTGATAAGAAAAATTACGAGAAATGATCGGACGATAGCATGAGAAAGCGGTCGAAATAATGTACAGTAATCTATTGCAGTGAATAAGTAATTTTATTCAATTAATGGAATTTAAAAAATGAAATACTTTAGATTTAAATAAATTTCTAACTTCCAAGTTAATCGTTTAAATAAGAAATAATTGTAAAGCATGATGACACAATTATGTTGGGATAATTTTGATTTATTTTTTAATTTTCGTCTTTTTTCTTTGTTATTTTTAATTTTAAAAATAGTTTAATAATTCTGTGAAATTATAGTTATACAAAAAAGATTGTTATTTTACGTTTGTGCGAATTTCCTTCTGCTAGTATGTTATGATTAATTATTGAAATGTTGCAAAACTTTAAGTACTTATTAATGTGAAGAGTAATTACCTGTTATTGTTAAGTATTACATAAACAAATAATCACTATTTTGTATTTTGTTTTAAAATCATTATTTTATATGCTTCACTTTTATTACAACTATGCTATTGTTAAAAAAACGGTAGAATATCTTTTTTTTTCCAACTTTTTATATTGAAATTTTATTACATGATTTTGAGAATTAATGAATTCAATAAGTTTTTATTCCTGTATTTTTTTTTTTTTTTTTTTTGTTTCAGAGCATAAAATGAAACGCATAATAATAAATGAAAGGACGAATCAGCTTTGGAAGAATAGAAAGTATATAGCATTAGTGATAGCAATCCAAGGATTTCTTATATTACTGAGAATTCGGGCTACTGGTATATATCACGCACAGTTATGCAGAATTCACGATATATTCTCGGTACAAATATTTATGGTTGTAATGTCATCTATCATTTATGGAAGAATCAAAGAGTGAGCTTACTTTCTTTTTTTCGTATTTTCATTAAAATATCGTTAATATTCATACTGCTAAACTATTTAATTATAATGAAGGGCAGTATTAATTATATTACAGTAATGGTAAAATTTGTATGAAATATTTTGGAAAAATATAATAGATGAATGTTTTCTGATAATTCTACAATTCATATCCTGCATTTCATTCCCATAAAACTGCATTTTCTGCACTTTATTCCCACAATTTTATACAAAACATTAGTGACTCTGATCAGAATGTTGCATGTACTTTCCAAAGATGACTCATGATTTCAAACTCAAATCGTTTCTTTTAACATATCTCATGCTAAACTGTGGTTAGTTTGTTATTTAGAGTGATTTAATATGTTACTGTAACAGTATAACGCATCGTTTTCACGGCCGGCCAGTTGACTGGAACCTTTTTTAAGTATGAAATCTCAATTTAAGAGCTTATGACATATTTTCGTAGCAAATCAAAGCGAGAGATAATATAATAAACGAAAAAAATTGAAAAAACGAAAGAGTAAGCGTAAGTGGAGGGTTTCATATCAAATGCTTTATCATCGTGCAGTATGGTACAGACGAAGCGTGCTTTTATTTTAAAATAATAGAACAACTAACTTGCTGAGAAAGTGTTTCATATTTCATTTGAGATATGTCATTTGTCGGTTATTTACAAATTTGAATCCATTAATTATTTACAAATTTGAATCCATTAATATTATCGTGAAATTCATTAATTGATTTGAATTCAGATTAATCCAACCGATTTCTGTCGTGTTACAAGACTTGTTCAAAACTTCAGCTCTACTCAGCATATTTTTTTCACATGCTTCGCTTTTATTTTTTTACATTTATTTGCCAGATAGCAGCTTAATTTCTACTATTTGGTAAATATTATTGTTTCTAACGAGTAGATAATATAACTCAATTTAGATGTTTTGAAGCTTATTTTTTGAAGTTTACGAAAATTAATCAATTCCGTTTTTTTGTTAAGTGATTGTTTTATGTACAGAATAATGCAACTATTAACTTGCAGTCATTTCTTTTTAGGAAAATAATTTCCTTTTTAAGTTAATCTTTATGTTGCCAGTCTATTTACCAGTTGATTGGATTGAAAAACGTTTAAAATATATTTTAAAGCCTTCACTAAAGCTTTTTCTTTTTTTCAGTTTTATATGTCTCTCAGTATATGTACATATGAGTTTCTTTTTACTGATCTTAGTATTTATCGAATATCTCAGTTCACATTGGAAATCCTGGCCAAAATCTCTTGTAATTTTTCAATCTACAAAATCCAACACCATATTATCGCTTTTATTAGCATGTTTTTTTACTGGTGCTGGTTTTGCTGTTACACATTCATCACCAGTGGTAAGTTATTGATTAGATAATACTGTTAGATATAAGCATTTTGCGATTAATTATTCATTTCTATTGAGTTGGGTTGAATTTCAAGATTAAATAAGGAATCGATGAAAGTTTTATCATCGATTCGAAAAATGAAAGTTTTATCCGACAGGATTTTTGCGGCTTGCCAGTACAAATGAATGAATAGGTTTTTGTTGAAAAGAGACAAGGAGGTGTTTTTTTTTAATATTCAAACTTATTTTATTTAGATAAATCGGGTAAATGTAAAAATCCGAGATCTACCTCCATCACTTGATGGTTTCAGTATTGTTTTACTAACTGATATTCATATTGGACCTACTGTTAATCAAAAACGTATTGAAGAAATTGTTGCAAAAACAAATGCATTATACGCAGACATGGTAGCTATTTCGGGTGATTTAGTTGATGGATTTTTATCAAATTTGATACAACCAACTTTGCCGCTGGCAAACTTGAAATCAAAGTACGGTGTTTATTATGCGACGGGTTTGTTCATCTGCTTTTTTAATGTTTAAAAATATTTCAACTTTTTGGATGTGCTTGAAATTTAACTTCAAATTATTTTCGTTGGTTCAAAAACTTCATTCACCCTAGTTTAGTCAAATATGAGATTAAGAATTGGGTCTAAAGCTTTTATAAAACAGTGATGAACTTTTGGATTAAAACGCTTATTTTGTACTATTTATCATATTTTATGCTATTTTTAAGGTAACATGCATGAATTTTGAAGGAGGTTTTTTGGAGGAAAACTTGCGAAGACTTTATTTTTAGCTTGTTTCATATCTCAGCTTGATATTTAGCTCTTTCATTCAAAGCAGGATAATCCATTTTAGAATATCTTTTATTTTAATAGAAATCCTCTACTTAGCAAAAAACATATATGTTATCGTCCTTAGTAATATTATTTATGTGTAGGTAATCATGAATACTACTATGGTGATACGAACGAGTGGTTGGATTATTTTATGACAAAATCTAATATCACCGTTTTGCATAATGCAAATCGTAATCTTTGTTCTAGTAGTGGTGATTGTATTTGTGTTGCTGGTGTAGATGACCTTTACACAGGTATGATTGTTTTATTGATTTTACTGAAAATTTTCTCTTTTCTAAATAATTAATGTTTTTTTTTCTTGTATGCGTGTGACTTTATAGAACTTTAGATCTATTTTTCAAAGAAAAACAACTAAAAAATTACTTCGAATGGTTTGTGTGATATCTTGATCTCTGATTCTATTATAATGCCTTTTTTTTTTCTAGAAAAACTCAAGATTCCTGATCATCATATGGATGCAGAGCGTGCGTTGAATGGTTGTAGTGAGACGCAGCCTGTGATACTACTAGTGCATCAACCAAATGGTGCTTCTAAAATCCTACGTACTACTAAAAAACGAATCGATTTGATTTTATCAGGTCAATATCCAGAGAATTTGTTTTTGGAAAGTAGCTTTAATTTATATTTGTTTCCAGCATTGGTTTCTTGTAACGATAATAGGTATACTTTTTTTGAATGATGCATTAATTTATTGTCATTTCGTTTAAACTAAAGGTTAAATTAGTATTAGTTCAGTTGTTAGAAAAAAATTTACAGGTTTTGACATATTTTATTTTTGCTCAAAATATGCTTATAATCTAATAAGTTCTGATATCACGTTGGGCATCCAGTCAATATCGATTTAGGTAGATTAGGCATGTGGTTGAAGTGGGATCCTTCTTTACATCACAAATCTTTTGAATGGTTTAAGTATGAGCAGAACATGTATTTATGCATATTTTAGATATTTAATATTAGACATTTTTCATAAAGTCATAAAGAAACTAACATATGCCAAATAAAGCTTTAAAAATATTAGACACAAGATTGAAAAATTGCTTATCTTGTTGGCAACCTAAAAATTTTTCTAGGACACACACATGCTGGGCAGTTTTATATTGTGTGGCTTCTTGCATATCTGAAGAACGACTACTTATACGGACTTTACAAAATAAAAAATAGTGACACGCAAATTTACGTGTCATCCGGCGTGAATTACTGGGGTCCACCTGTAAAAATGTTAAATTTGTGTGAAATAACTTTATTAACTTTACGCGCGTGAATGTAGAATACATGGTACAGAATACATGGTAGATAGTCTTTTTTTCTTTCTAACGAATGTATAAATATTTTATGTTATTTTTTAGATATTACGTACTGAAATGATCATTTTCTATTCATTTCTGTTTTATTTAATCCGCTGATTATTCTGTTCGGTAACTGTATTTGTAGATTCAACATAGAAGAATGATTAATATTTTCTCTTTGGATTTGCATAATTCCGCTCATGGTACAATAATTAAATTATCTGATTGTAATTCTATGCTTATATGTTTGCAAGTTATAACACTTTTTTAGTGAAAGATACATTTGTGTACTATAAAATCTCGATTCCTTCTCAGAGAGCTTTTTTTTTCATGCAAAGGAATTCTTTTAATTGTCTACTAGCAACTTTATTATTTTATGAAATTTGCTACGATTTTAGTTTGAATTAATTTTTCTAATATAATGAGAATTTTTGGAATTTTTATTTTAAATAATATAACAAGTTTATGCTAGTTGATTTTTAATATATTCCTAGTATCCTTACAGATTTATGCTGAGAATGTTTTTTTTAGTGCAAAAGAATCAGTATGACTGCTTTGCTAGCAAGTTAATTATTATTTTATGTAGTTTGTTAGAATTGAACAATTAAGGCTTCAAAACAATTCCGACATCATCAAGTGGAATAATTTATGGTAATGTATCATTAAAGATGTTTAGAAAGGACTGGAATAATTTGCGTTTAATTAATTGTACAGCTATTGATGTTCTGTAATGTTAGAATTGTAGGATGGAAACAGTAGCATTATAGATGAATTAAAAATCACTAAAGGAATTTGGTTAACATAATTTACCGAGAGTGAGTGAAATAATTTACAAATGCATTTAGTTTTATTCATGGATAAAATCTTTGCATCCATTTGAATCGAAAGAAAAAAGTTTTTCAGAACAATTTTATTTTCATTTAACGTTTTTCCCATAAACTAGAAAAAAATTTTCAAATTGATAGCTGTTGATACCACTAAGGTAATTAACTCATCATGCATGACCTGTTGACGAGTAATCTTGTGATTTTCTCAGTCTCTGTATTAACCAGAAATAAACCAATGAAGTACTGATTGATCATAATCTTTTGTCGAGTTTCATCTCATCATATACTGCGTGTTTCGTTTTATTTGTTAAATTAAGAAGTGATTAATTTTGTTGTCAGGGGATAACGTACTAGAATGAGACTCGTAACGTTTGGTTTTCAGTTTCATGATATTTAATTTTTTGCGTAAGATGAATTTACGAATCAGCAATTCTTCAATGATTATCATTTCGTGTATCATTTCAATAGCTGGCATTATTTTTCTCAATATTTTTGGTTTGACAATATTTGGTGTAAGTTTTACTCATTATTATTTCTAATTTGCTTTCAGGCTACTACGAGGTATGCATTTTCTATTTCAAAAAGTAGAAAGTAATTTTTATTTAATTTCCATAAAACAATGAACTCATCAAATGACGTCGTTAAAATCCAGGAGATCTTTAAGTTTTTTTGGTCATAATCTAGCCAAAAAAAAACTGTAATATTTTCTCTATAGGAAATATCTGGAAGATAAATACCATAGTTATAATACAAACTACAACTGTTAACTACTTTGACTTAGCTAATAATTCTTTTATGAAAATCAAATAAAAATGAAATAAACTATTTTTTCATGGGCTATATTTTTTCTTTAATTTCGTAACTTATTTACAGGTGAACGATGTTAACGATTATCGCAAAGGCAATCGTGAACGTCAGTTGAATATAGTTAAATTTGAGCTTTTTATGTTTCCATTTAGTGTTTTCATATATTTTCGACTTATTCAATTTGCGAAATATATACTAGCATATAATAATAGTGGTTCAATTACTGACCATATGGAAAAGGTAATTTATACATTTTTACAAATATAATTTTCAATAAATTATCTTGAATTTAGTTTCAAAAAATGTATTTGTTGTAGTTTTGTTTTGGTTTCTTACAAGTTATACGAAAAAATAACAATAATACTATTTATTATTTTTAATTTTATCTATCTATAACAATGGTAGTTCGTTTTATACCTGTTGCTTTGACAGTTTTTTTCCTAAGCGTCATAAGTACTTAAAATAAGTTCTTTTTGTTTTTCTTTTTTTCTTTTTTTTTTTTTTTTACAATTACGATCACTATAGATTTGAAAAGATGAATTCATATAGGTAAAGAAAAAATCTGTTTTAGTATTTGCAACTAGCAAATGTTTGTACGATATCATGGTTACTTCTGGCACATGCAACTCTTTTCTTGTATTACATTCCTAACTTGACGCCACGTTTCCTCGTTCTCTTGTCTTTCATATCGAATGGATTATGGTATCACATTGCTATTCCTTTAGTTGGATTTGTAATTCTAACAACAATGTTTTATGGACTGAATGCAAGTTTTTTTTTCTTAATTTTGGAATTCTTTACGGTGAACTGTTTAAAATCTACACTGTAAAAAAAAAAAAAGGATCTATTGCTATAAATCAAAGCGTATAATGAAACTTTTGAATTAATTTTCAAAATAGGTGTCAACTTTACTGCGAATTCTAGTTTGTTGTCCTGCTACAAAATGTCCTGCACGCTAAAAATTATTTCAATCAGTCATTAAGAATTAATTAGTTTCTTCGAAAGTTTTAATGTTATTGCAATATACATATATTGTTTTCTTAAAAAAAAAAAAAAAAAAAAAAAAAAACTACAGTAAAACAAAAGTGATTATCAGATTTACCATTGGGTTCAGTTTGGTGATAATTTTTAATCTAATTTTTTTTATTATTTTATGCTCTTATCAATGATTACATTACGGATATATTTAACTAACATTTTGTCCATAGTTCTCTTGACTGCTTCACTGCATTATACAAATCTTAGAAATTTTCTGCATTTCAACTTATCAACATTTTATTCAACGACCATTTTTCAGTCGATTTCTCAAATAATATAAAATAAACTTTTCAAGAGATGTAATGTATTCCAGGCAGTGATTGTTTATCATCCATTCATAAATGAACGCTTTAACAAATTTTCTATTTTGAAAACATTTTGTTTGAATAAAAATGTGCAAACTGCTGTCACATTATTGGTTGCCATAATTTTATCTTTTTTCTCATACATTTCCTCTGACAGATTAATTACTAAAGTTAGCTTTCTTTTTTCTTTTTTATTCGTTTTGTTCTAAATTCTTAAACAGTTATCTTTGTTTTTAGCCATTATATATATATGCATATATGTATGTATATATGCTTCCTGTCCTTCGCTTTGCAACTAAAGTTTTAATCCGTTATTTCTTTTTATTTCATTTAAGATTTGATATATAATGTAATTTCTTTGTCATGTTAATAAATTTCATTTTAAATTGTCAAAAATGTTTGCAGAATATATCATTAAATGTGAAAGGTTTACCGAATGATACAGATGGCATTCGATTTGCCCTTGTATCGGATATCCATGCAGGTGCAACAATATTCAAGGAGCAAGTTGAAGAAGTAATTTTTGTGTTTTTTTTTTCCTTGATTTTTTAAGAAATCATCATGAAATTTTAAGATTACATTTTGATTGTTGATTGCTCGTGATCTGTTTGAGGTACTTGCGTTTGGTTGGAGGAAACTTTAAACTTTTTTTTTTCTACTGTATTTATTTATTCCTTTACTCCATCTCTGCTTTAAAAATACCACTGATATTGCCATAAATTATAAATTTGATTCAATAACAAAATTGTCGGTTGTGAATCGAGTGAACAGGGAAGCGGTTGATGCTGTATTTATTGTTGGTGATGTCATAGATGCTCCAAGAGATTCAATACAAAATCGTGTGGAACCATTACGGTAAGAATTTATGCAACTTATGTTGTAGATTATTAGATAATAATGTAAAGTATTTTCTTTGGATAACCGCCAGTAAAAAATTTTTAGTCAGTTACAGATTTTCTCATTAATTTTTCTCTGTTAAACAGCAGCCAAGAAGTTATTTAAAAGATTACCTTATCACTTGCTTAACTTCTGCTTGCTTATTTTTTTCCAGTAGGTTATTTCTATGATATCAATAGTATTATTCATCTACGGAATTGGTTGATACTTATATTAACGTTATTAGGATATGAAGAACTTTGCATCCTGAATTTCAGCTGTTGCACTGATAGATAATAATTTCAAACAAGTTAATGGATAAATTTATTAAGACTTTATATGGCCAACTTATTTTTTTACAATACATTCAGAGTTTTTCATCACATAATGGGCACTTGGGAGAAAAGCTTTCAACACTGCTTCGTGAAAATAAAATTTCTTAAGGTTTCTAAAAACGAAAACATTTTTTGTAAGTGGAAATCATGAATATTATTATGGTAATGCTTCAGAATGGTTTGATTTATTTCAGCAGTATGGCTTTGAGGTCTTGAATAACAGGTTTGTTTTTTCAATTCTTTGATAGTCCGGTCGAGAATTGGAAAGATTTAAATTAGTTGATAATGGAATGTTTATATTACCTAACGATTTCTCTATAACTATAAACTGATACATAATTTTTGTTTCGTCTTAATCTGAAACATATTTGATTTTCCGACAATCTAGCATTTTAAATGTAAATTTAAAAATTTTTAGCTTAGAGGATGGGAACACTAAATTTTTCTCTCTCAGTATAATAATATGCATAAGTTGAAACTTACTTAAATCTTGCAATTTCAGGCACGTACTTTTTCATGGTATTTGTATAGCTGGTGTGAATGATTATTCGAGTGATGATAGCGGGTAGGTTGGTCTGGGATTTCTCTTGTTTACGATAGCGTTATGTTATATGTTGAGCATATGTACTATTTTCCTTGCAGAAGCATATAATATCAGCATCAAATTAATCTTTTCATATCATTCCATTGGGCTAATCTTGTTAAGAGATTAATACATTTCACATTAAAATGAATTCACTAACTTTTTATAGATTGCCTAATCATATGTTTCAACCGGTAGAAGCATTGAAAGGTTGTCCTCAGAATAGCACAACCATTGTGCTTTCGCATAATCCAGCTTCAACTAAAAAAATTGCTTTTAATGGTGCTCATCTTCGTGTTGACCTTATTTTGTCAGGTCAGTTGACAGGAGATATTTTACATTTTTTTATCAGCTTAGAAATGAGCGAAAGTGTTTTTAATAGATGAGAATGCAGAGATATGTTTACTTTTATTGGTTGCAAGTGCAATTGTACACATCAGTTGCATCTAACTATGACCCTTTGACATAATCATATCATTTAATAGGCGAATCTAAAAAAAATTTTCAGGACATACACATGCAGGACAGTTCTATACGGTTGCACCGATTGCTTACTGGCTTTTGCCCTATTATTACGGATTATATCAGATTTCATCAGAAACACAGTTGTTTGTTACAGCTGGTACATTTTATCAGGGAGCACCGATGAAAATGGTTTGGACATCCGAAATATGGATTATTGAACTTCATATTGCTTCTTAAAGTTCATTCATTATTTTAAATCTTCAAAGTATACAGATTTTTTTTGTTTTTTAATTGAATTTTGAATTCCCATTGATTTGTTGATAAGATATCACAAATATGCAGATATTTGCAGATATTTTAGAGTTCATATGTCGTCCCTATGTTTATACATAATAGTATAATTAATCATTCCTATAAATTAAATTTTATAGTTCTGCTTTATTATCCTGCTACTCTGCGGCAAATATATGAATATATGCGGGGTGAGAATGTTAAATTTTAGAATATTAAGGGACAGTTAAATACAGCGGAAATTTTTGTCTTATTGATAAATTTATTTTCTTTATTTATTTATTTCTTATTTATTTATTTATTGAAAGAAACTAATATGTCATGCCTTTTATTATTTATTTTTTAATATTTATATTTGTTTATTGTTTGCATCATAAGTTATTTGAAATTTCAAAAATTGAGCTACTAATAAAAAGTAGATGAAAATAATTGATTTACCAGTTTAGCATCAATGCAATCATTAAACTGAGCGGTAAATTCATGAAGGATTTTTTGTTGTGGGCATTCATTGATTTAAACATAACCAAATTGGCGACGAAATAATCAAATGCTGTACTATTTTTTGCATTTTGTATATTTCCTCGATAGTTGATCTATTGACGTTTTTTTTGTTTTTTATTTACTGGTATGAATTATGATAGGTATAATGAAAATGCCAAGAGTAAAAATTGTTTTCTTTTCTTTCTCTTTTTTTCCCATTTAGAATTATGGTTTGCTTTGAGCTAAATTAATTGTAGGATCATTACAGGATAGTTTTGTCTTCTGTTTTTTAATTTCCGGAATTTTGCATAGCTTTGTTTAGTTTTGTATATTTTTTTTTTATTTTGCATGTTCTTCATTCTTAGTTTCAGTTGCATTTTACGATTATGTACATTTTTTTTCTTTCAGCTTCATATACCAAATTACAGATTACTGTACAAATTTTAATAGAATACATTTTTTTGACTGAAATAGATTTCTTGATTTCATTTCATAAGAAATTTAATTTAAACTGAATAAATAATTCGAAAGAGAAAATGGTGAATTTCGATAATGATCAATTTATGCATATGTATATGCACTGCAGTTTCTTTCTGTTTGAATTGTTGTGCTGTGCCGGGACGCCAAATTTTTTCTGCCAAAAAAAAAAAGATGCCAAAAAAAAAGATTGTTTTAAAATGAAAATGGAAAATTTGCAAGTGTATTTTATATATGTATATATAAGAACTCTGAATTCTGTGACGGGAATTCAAATCTCCTGGGACATATCCAGGGTTTTTCTCACGAAATTATTTGTCACAGAAACGAAATTATTAGTTGGTGCTTCTTTTGAAAACTGGGCTTGAGTAATTTTATGATAATTTATATATGTTGATTTCAGGAGGGAATTCGCAGTAATTTGTGACAAATAAAAAAGCCACAAATTTGAAATGTCATCAGCAGCGGCATCTTGTGCGGAAAAGAGAAATATTAATTCACAAAATATCGCATGGCAAAATGGTATATGTGTTCATTTTTTCTTTTTTTCTCTTTATAGATTTCTTTTGTGTTTTTTTTTAAAAATTTAAATTTTTAGATAATTCTAATTTTGGAAAAGTGATGCTGGAGAAGATGGGTTGGAAAATAGGTTGTGGATTAGGCAAATATGAACAAGGAATCACCAAAAATTTACAAATGAAAGCAAATGTTTTAACAAGAGGTATTTTTTTCCCATCATTATTTCAAAAATTTTATTGTTAGATAAGGTATTATTAGATGAATTGATAAACTATATTGTTTCAATATTGGTAATTTATCCATTGGTTAATTTTAAAAACCAATGCAAAGTAATGGGTGGATTGAATGATATTGACCTTAATTTGGAAGTTCAAAACTACTATGAATACAAATCAGATATGCTCCATGTTGAGCGGGTTTCCAAATGTAAAATTTGGAAGTCTTTTTTGAAGCTGAAAACTTTTTCTGCTCACAATAATCTTCGGTAATGTATTGTAAATCTTGTGGAAGAAGGCAGGAAATGAGATGAATGGTTCTTTTTAGATCACTAAATATTGTCTTTATTAGATTGATAAATATTATTAAGCATTATTTCAGTGTAGGCATTCAGTGCAGGTAAATTTAGCTGATGTTCAAAAGATAAATGATCATTTGGCGCTTTGAAAAGCTCTTCTTACATTGCATCTCTTTTATTTGAAATTTTACTCATCTAAATTTAGTTTTGATTGCAGGCTTAGGATGTACTGAGAGAAACGATGAAGTTTGGATTTCTCATCACGATAGTTTTGCAGCAATTTTAGCTGATTTAAACAAACAGAAAGACAAATCAAAAGCTAATTCGGTCAAAAAAAGATTGAAGAAAGTGAAGTCAAAAATAATCCTGAATGAGTACGTTTCAATTGCTTCATTATGATCGCTTTCTTGAAATTTTACAAAACTAGGGTTTCGTAAGATTTTCTAATGAGCTTTTAAAAATCATTCCATTTTTTGCTATAAAACTAGACAAGGGACTTAATAGTATTTAAGCATCAAAAGTTTACATCAAAAGATTTGAATGATAGATTTTTTATAACAGAAATTAAGCATAAATGTTGGGTAATGAATTTTAATCGCTTAAATTAAGTTATTCAGATGTTTAGGCTAAAATTAACAGTTTGGCAATGGATAATGAATTTCTTCATATTATTGCTAACAAGTTCAGTATTTCAGGCATAGAAAAGATAGGCATATTCCGACTTTATCAATGATGTCAGAAAATGATAAATATGCTATTTTTGGTAAGAAATCAATACGAAGTACTGCTAATCGAAGAAATACTGAAGAAAATATGCTGAAAGATGAGGTTAGTTGATTTTATTCCTTGTTACCATACAGGAATTTCATTTTTAGGACTTTTTTTTTATACCAAATTAAAAGTAAAGTAAATGCTAGTCTATTTTCTTTAAAAAATGCTAGTTAACACTGTAATCATTTTTGAGTGTATTATCGAAGTGTAACTTTGCTACGATTGATATTTTGCTACAAGAATACACAAATTTCAGGTTAAATCAGGATCATCATCTGCGAACATAATTATTAGCAAGACTTCGGTTAATGATTATTTTGCAGAGAAAATGTTAAAATTGAATGAAAGCCGAAAAGTTTAATGTATGTTGTGAATATCTTGTTGAAATTTCATTCTTTCTTGTCGTTTATGTCCACTAAAGAAATGAGTGTCTAGACATTTTTTATTTAAATTTTTAACACTTTCTCTTTAAAAAAGAAAACATTCAAAATTACCGAAAACATTTAAAATTATCTCTTTTAAAAAGAAAACATCTAAAAAGAAAATTGAGGTGTATTTTTGAGATTTCAGTTTGCAAATAAAATTCAATAAAAGTTTCGTAGTACCCAATTGATGAGTTTTAATACTTGTTAGTGTGATAAAGGATGGTCATAGTTTTATAAATGTCAAGTTATGTTGTTTTTTATTCCATGTCCTATAATATATTTCCTAGGTCATATGAGAATTTTTTTGAGTTTATGATGACATGTACGATATTTATTTGAAGAGGAAAAGAAGAGCGAATGAATTTTGCAAGAGGTATATAATTGTATGAAAACATAATTCTTTTCATTGCCAATAAATATCTCAACAAATGCTTTTATTATCGTAATAAAGTTTGTCGGAAGAAATAATGAATAAATGCAGTGAATGAATTATCTAGCCAACATTATCATCTCGAATTGAAAAATTACAGAAATAATATTGTCAGAGATATGATTCCATGATCATCTTATTTCCAATTCTATTCAGCAACTGTCATAAATTTTATTGCATTTAAAAAGTTTGCAATTTTTAGTCGTGGAATTTTTTTTAAATAAAACAATTTTTTATGTCGCTAATTAAAATTATTGTTAATTATTTGTCTTGATTCATGTATCTATAATTAAGAAGTTTAGTTGAAATTATTTTTGATCAACATTTGCAAGTTTAATTTCTATATCTTTTATGGCAGAAGGGAAAAAAGAGCATAAATTGCATGTTTTGAGGATAATGATCATGAGTGTTATCTAATTAAATCAATTATATAGTGGCATAAAAAGATCAGAATCTATTCATTTTTACGACTAGATTATAATAGTAGCTTAATTAGTTTTCTTAAGACCTGATTGCAAAACTAGTCTAACCAGTTAACAAACATCCGCTGTTGACTGTTGACAATTAACTGACATTTAAATTGCCGGAGATGTGAGCAATTTCCAAAGTCATTGCTATGAACAAAAGTATGAAAGAATGACATAAATCATAGCTTATTTTTCAAATGGAATTTATGAAGTAATGATTTAGTTTATTTTAAATCAAATTCCTCGCAAAAATACAACCTTTAAAATTTTTTATAATTTTCCTTCAAAAATCAAAACAAACTGCTTTTTGCATACAAAATTGAAATAAAATAAATATTTAGTAGAATTATGAAAAAGAAGGATATTTTTTTTAATATTTGTTTACCAATCAAGTTCAAAAGTTCATTGAAAGAATGCAAATTTGTTTTTCCATCAAATTTTTGTTGATCAAATTTTTTTCGTCAACGTTGCTTTACTTATTCCGTGACAGTATTATTTTCCTACAGCAAAATTGACTATTTTTTTTTTAATTACTAATTTCAATTATTGTTGTGTAGTAGCATCAATTAGAATAACGTTTATTCTCTAAAAAAAAAAAAAAAAAAAATCAAAATTTGAAAAAGAAGTTTTGTTTTCTTTGGAACATTTTAAATGATGATTTAGAGATAACATAGAGAAACAAAAAAAATATCCTATTTTCTTTGACACAATTAAAAAATTTTCAAATGAAATTTGAAGGGGAAAAATTGAGAACAAATGAAAAAAACAAAGAACTTAAAGACTTAAGATATGATATCGTCAAATGAGATCTGTAGATACATTTAGTATCATCCATATCTTGAATTGAATTCCTTTTTTTGGATTCATTTTATTGATTTCTCAATTCAATTTTTACTGTAATTTAAACCAATTTCAAAATATCTTCCTTTATTCAGATTTAATCTAGCTTCAATTCAATTTAATTATTATATCAATTTTATTTAAATTTAATCTAGCTTTAACTTTTAATTTTAACATCTTATTGAAATTTAATTCAGCTTCAATTTAACTCAAGTTTTTCAAAAATTCCACTTTAATTTGACTTGATTCTTATATTAATTTTTATCCAGGATCAATCTTCAGTAGTATAAGCATAATTTTATTTCTGGAATGATTGATCGAAAAAGCGATCCATTGGAAGAACGATGTTACATGCAAGATTATTATATTTTAAGCTCATTTCATTGATACATTTAAAAAAAAAGTACAAAAACAATGTGTCATTTTGATGAGAGTTTTTAATCATAATGAAACATGGAAATCGTAATTTGAGCACAACTTCTTCGCTAATTAATTAATTAAACAATCAAATATAATACCGTCATGGATACAAACATATGGTAATAATAAATCGTCCGAGGTTTTTAAATCATGATGAAAAAAAGCGGATTTGTGCAAAATTTATTTGCAAACTTAACTGATTAATTAATTCAATTAACTGATTAACCAACTAATTAACCAGTACATCAATAGATAGATACAGACATGCGCATTACTCGAGATATTTAAATTTTAATGGGCAAAAAAAAAGCAGATTTATACATGACTTATTTGTTGATGATTAATTAATTCAATTCACTAATTGTCCAACTAATTAATTTGTCATTATGGATATTAAACATGTAATAAATATAATATATCATTATACGAGATGTTTAAAATTAATGATAGATGTAAAAATTCAAGATCTGTACATACCTTATTTATTAATTAATTCAAGCTAATTAGCTAATCAAATATATAATCATGAATACAAATATGCAACATGCAACCAGTTTGGCTCAATATATGAGTAGAAACTGAAACTTTTTTTTCCTTTTTGATTGAAAAAGCTAGAGTAAATGAGATTAGCAAAAGATTTGAAAGAAAGCTAAGATTATGTTATGTTCTTTTTTTTTATGTCATCAACATTGTTACATTGTCATATTGCATATAGTATCATGATAACTGGAAAAACAAATAAACAAACAAACTATAAAAAACCGTAATGTTTTGTTGAATGTTGTTGAAATTTTGCTAAACGTTGCAAATCATTAGCTAATCGATCAATCTCACGTGGATCAACACGATGACCATGATCTGAACGTGTAACACTACGAATTGAACGTGTGGAACGTGTCTGAAAATTATTTGTTTTCGCTAATTAGTACCTAAATAATTTCAACTAATTAAAATATCTTTATAAATATAAACAACTTTAATTGCTTGCTATTCAGGGATAGTTGCATTTTTTTTTCTCAAAAATTATACCACAAATTTATTTCGTTTAAAATACTACAATACAGTAATATCATAACT